>PVIC010041868.1:0-16129 GCA_004025085.1 Thryonomys swinderianus | reverse complement strand
TGATACAGAAAGAAAATAAAAGAGCATGTATAAGGGGGGAGGAGGGGGGAGTGGGTAGGGATATGGGTAAAAATGAGAATTAACTTGTGGCATATACTGGTACAAATTTCCCAATGTTATATGTGATTTTGAGATGTATATAAATTGTACCAATAAAGAATTCAATTAAAAAAAAGAAGATATGGTTTGTTCATAAAATGGAGTATTACTCTGCCATAAAGAATGATGGTATTGAATGATTTACCCTCAAATGGACATACCTTCAGGACATACTCATAAGTGAAATAAATAGGTCACAGGTTTCTTAATATCTTTTCTCTGGTATGACAAACTGAAGTTTTAAATGTGTTCTGGAATGCATGATATTGTGAAATAGTAACTATTCTAAGGGAAATAGGCTTTAGGGGTAAACTATGAGGAAAGAAATAAATTGATGGTAAAAAAATAAACAAAGCTTGTGTAAATAGAGATGGAGGTGGTAGAGTGGGTAGAGGAAGGGGAAAAATGAGAATTATATCGTGTCATATACTGGTACAAATTCTCAATGTGGAGTGTAATTGTGATGTGTATATATAATGTACCAATAAAATGTACCAACAAAAAAAGAAATACAAATTTAAATTACTTATAAAATGTAATCATTTTTCTGAAGTAATATAGTAGTTAATATTGATAATTGATCTTGTACATTAATTCAGCAAATATCTTTTCAAATAACAAATAATTGAAGGTCACTATGGGAAATGATCTAGAAAATGCCTTGGAGCATCATGGAACATTATCTCTAATTTATCATTTACCTGACACATAGAAAATAAGTACTATTGGGCCGGAGGGTTGGCTCAGTGGTTCCAGCGCCTGCCTCGCAAGCGCAAGGTCTTGAGTTCGATCCCTGGTAACCACATATAATGCTGGGTGTGGAGACTCACACCCACCAACAATCAACACCGCATACCACAATGCCTGGCGTGGTGGCTCACGCCTGTAATCCCAGCACTTGGGAGGCAGAGACAGAAGGATTGCTGAGTTCGCGGCGGCTTGCCTGGGCACCATAGTGAGCTCAGGGCCAGCCTGAACTACAAAACAAGACCCTGTCTCAAAAAAAAAAAAAAAGAAAAAGAAAATAAGTACTATTGATTTTTTCATTTTACGGTAAAGAAATATACTGATATGCAAAGTTTGAATAACAACAGACTTAGAAAAAGGCTAAGATAGAATTTCACCTCGTATTCCAGAGACTACATTCTTATTACAGTTTTCTTCTTTTTTCTGTGTCACAGAATTTGGTACATGATTAAGAATGTGGACTTGGAAATTATATAAAATTGGTAAAGGCTATCACTTTCCTATTAAAGGCACTGTGTTCTTTCACCTGTAAAGTGAGGATAATACACAACTTGGAGGAGCTTTACATAGTAAATAAGATGTCTGTGGAGTGAGGAGCACAGGGTTTGGTATATAATTAATGTTCAATTTCATACATGGTACCTATTATATTAAATGAAGATGTATAATACATCCAGACATCATGAGTTCAATCTCAGTTTAGTCAATGTGTTAGTAAGAGTCCTCCAAAGAAGCAGAATCAATAGGACTTTCAGAGATATATAGAAAGACATTTATTATGAAGGACTGATTTATGTTATTATGAAGCTTTAAAAGTCCCATTGCCTGGCATTTGAAAGCTGGAAGCCCAAGAAATCCCGAGGTACAACTCAGACAGGGTCTGAAGCCTGAGAATAAAAAGAATAAATGGTGTAAGAGTACAAATGCCCATGAATTAGGAGTATGGATTTCCAAGGACAAGAGATGATGGATACTGCAGCTCATGCCAAGTTAATTTTTATACTTATTCTGCATTTTTGTTGTACTTAGGCTTTCCATAAATTGGATGATGCCTAAATGAATGTATAAGTATGATGTTCTTTAGTCAGTTTCCTGATTCAATTACTAAACTTTTCTGAAAACATCTTCACAGACACACCTAAAAATAATGTTTCACCAGCTATCTGGACATCCTTTAGCCTCATCAGATTGATACATTAAGATTAATTATCAGAGCAAGCAGGCACTTTGGCTTTTCTTGGGCAGTTTCTTAAACTCCAGATTAGGTTTCTAGATAGTTACATTCTGAAAGACAATGCTAATTAAACAAAGCAAGAAGTCTAGTGAGGAAATATTAGTCATCATGAGGGACAGAAGGGCCTTAGACCCTGTCATGATACATGATGCTGAGATAGATGTGGGACCTTGAAGTGATGCACAATGCACGTTGGCAATGCTATTTCCCCTTCTAGATGGTGATGTAAAAACATTTGAAGCTGATCCTAATGAGGCCCAAAAGTTCAACTGGGTAAAGTGCAGGAGTGGGGAGAGATAGGAGAAAGGAAAGTAAAAAGAATTAAGACTAAGATGTGTTATTTAAATATATCAACTTCCTGTGATGAATATAATTATTACATACTGAAAATGTGTACTAAATAAATATTTAAAAGTAAATTAAAATGCAGAGGTGCAGCTCGCTGTGGAGGTCTTAGGTTCAGTTCTCAGTACTATGAAAGCAAGAAAGCAAGAAAAGAAGCAGGAAAGAAAGAAGGAAAGAAAGAAAGAAAGAAAGAAAGAAAGAAAGAAAGAAAGAAAGAAAGAAAGAAAGAAAGAAAGAAAGAAAGAAAGAAAGAAAGAAAGAAAGAAAGAAAGAAAGAAAGAAAGAAAGAAAGAAAGGAAAGAATGAAGGAAGGAAGGAAGGAAGGAAGGAAGGAAGGAAGGAAGGAAGGAAGGAAGGAAGGAAGGAGAAAGAAGAAGAAGAAAAGAGGGAGAAGAATAAGAAGAGACAGAAAAGAGAAGGAAAAAAGAGAGGAAGAACAATTTATCAATATTCATCTACTTTATCTACCTAAAGGTATTCTGATTACCTACTCAAGGTTTTAGTTGAATGAACTTTTAACTTTTTTCTTACAGTAAGAAGCTGTCCTGGGATTATTTTTTTTCTTTCTTCCTTTCACGTTCTTTATCTCATTTTCTTTTAAAATATGATACTAGGATTGAATCCAGAGCCCCAACCACTAATCTAAATCCCCAGCCCTAGGCTCTTTAGTTTCATGATAGCTGTCCCCAACCTTAGTCACCACTTTTACTCTTCATAAATAACAAGTGACTTTTTTTGGCATACCTGGTGACACTTTTTACTAAGAAGAACTGTGCTCAGAGTTCTACTCCTGGATAACTGACAAATGAGTGCTACTCCTCTGTCTCTGAAGCTAAGATCTGGACCCTTAACCAGAAGTTAGTGGTCTATTTATGTCAAATAGAGCACTAACTTGTGTCAAATTCTATTTATGTCAAATAGCTCCTCTCTGTGGCAGAAGTAGGAATGTCTAGTTTCTCACTCTCCATCATGTATTACTTTCAGCTTCACTGAGGTAAGATCTGGCTTGGCTTGACCTAAGATACATTCCAAACTTTACTGTATGCCAAGAATTTTATCCTTCATTCATATCTTATTTAATTTTGCCTGAAAGGATTAAATACTAACATTGTTTATAAAATAAAAATTTTATTCACAATTTTGAGAAAAAATACCAATATCTTAGCAAGGTATTTGTACAAGGAGAATAAATCTTTTTTAATAATATAGCTGTTATCATGTTTGTCTTCCATGCTAAGTTATCTTAAAAGAGATCACAATAATTGATGGCTCAGCAGTGTTTGTTCATGGTAGTAAATATTTTCTGTAAAGGGAGAGATAGTAGATATTTTAAGATTTGTAAGTCAAGTCACATAGTCGCTGACAGAGCCTCTCAATCTTACTGTTGTAGCACAAAGTACCTAGTAGGGAATTAATAACCATTGGTCCACTGTAATAAAACTATTTGTGTCCTTGATGAAAGGACAAGTCAACTAGCAATACCAGGGGACAGATTTCCCCATCCAAACCCACCTGGCTACCACGATAATGTGCTGGCTAGCCACTCCTATTTAAACATGGAAAGCACTTTGGATCTTCATGATTAACCAGAAATTTGAGCATATTGACAGCTTTTCTGGACTCTCCCAATTAGTTGGTTCCAGTTTTGAGATTCCTTGAATCCTGAAAATTACTGTAGAATACTAGAGTGCACAGGTATGTTTTCTACATATCTAACTCTACCCATTTATTTTGATACTACATATTCAGCCTGGTATCTTATTACAACTATTTCTCCCCTAACTTCTGAAAATGAGAAACTTCAGTCCACCTTATTTTGAGATAATGACACTATAGCTCAGTTTAATTTAGATAAATGGATTATGACAAGTGTACTATAATCAACCTTTTGGAATTGATAGATCTACAATGGATTCTTATCTTTTATAGGAATATTTAGTTAAGATTTTCCTGGCTAAAAAAAGGGGGGAATATCCCTTGACTGCTATTTCTAGAAATATTATAAAATATTGTGGCATCTAATTCTTTAATCAAGTGATGAGTACTTAAAATATTCCATATTTCAAAACATTTTTCTTTTACCTTTTTAAAGACAGGTTCTCGCTTTGTAGTTCAGGCTGGCACTGAGCTCACTAGGTAACCTAGGCTAGCCTTGAACTCACAGCAACCTCTTGCCTTTGCCTTCCGAGGGCCGGGATTACAGGCATGAGCCTCCATGTCTGGAATTGTGGTATGTGGTACTGGGGATCAAACTCAGGACCTTGTGCTTGCAAGGCAGACCTCAGAACCACTGAGCTAAATCTCTGATCCCATACTTCAAAACTTTTATTGTCTAAATCATTGTGTATGGTACCCAAGTGGCACTTCATCTACAAATTCAGTGTAACATGGATTATTGTCCATATATTCAGGACTCAGACTTGCTGTATGAAATCCTAAACTGTCAGAAAAGACCATGAAAATATATGTGATAGATACTAGGCACAGATTTTATATCTGTTGTCCTCATCTCCACAAATACAATTCTATTTTATTCTATTTGGCTCAGCTTACAAACTATATGTAATTAACACTTTGTCTTGAATTAGAGGTAGCAGAATTACTCAGATAAATGACTGGGAACCACTGATTCAGCTCAGAGAGTGTGGGCTTCTTGCCTTTTCCCCCTTTCTTCTATTTCTTCTATTTCCCTTTTTTTGCCCAAAAAGCAAATGTCATCAATGGTCCTCAGCAGCCATTTTTAACTCTCTAGTTCAAAGATAATATTAGTATTGTGGTCCACAGAGGTTGCCATAAAAAAATGACACAGAGTGGGTGGCTTAAATAATAGATACATATTTATTATCTTAAATCTTTGGGGACAATCAGCATAATCAGTTTTTATGAAACTTCCCTTGGCTTGTAAATATCTGCCATTTCACTGTGTGTTCACATAACTTATTTTTTATATGAGTTGGGGTGGGTGGAAAAGGAGGAGAGAAGAAACACACTATCTCATCTCCTCTTATGAGAATACTAATCCCATTCATGACCTTATTACCTCCTCAAAGCTCCATATCTAAACACTATTGACTGGGCATTAGAGTTTCAGTATATAAGTTTTAGAAGATATAGCCATATATCCTAGTAGGATCTCACCTGATGACTTCATTTAAACCTTAATATCCTATTTCCAAATGCAATCACATTATGAGTTAAGACTTTAACTTGTGAACATTGATAAGCATAATTTAATTAATAGATGAATATCAAAATTTATTTTATGATACTGACGCCAACATTAAACACAGAACAGCCTTGGACTGCTTCTTAATCTCCTTTCTAAGAGAAAATGAAATCCTGTATCTTTTCTGAGTAACATACTTAGAGTTTCTATTACATTAAATCAAACCTAATATATGACATATATTCATCTTTTCTGTTTTGGCTTGTGCCTGTATGTCTCCCCGTTCTGTAGTCACAGATGGGGCTTTTTGGAAGTGGTTAGATCTGGAATATGTGATCCTGGGGTCAAAGATGTCAGATTACTGAATTAGTTCACTGTTTAGTTTGACGTAGTTCAAAATGGGTATCACAACCTAGGTATGATTGCTGTCCACCTTAAGGGTGGGTAGGCTGGATAAGATATAAGGGGCAGTATTACTCTGCCTTAAAGAGTGATAATTTTGAGTCATTTACACTCTAATGGACTTACCTTCAGGACATACTCACAGTTGAAATAAATAGGTCACAGATGTGTAAATATCATATATACTCTCTTGCATGAGAAACTGAAGATGTTAATGAGTTCTAGAATGTATGATGGTTATTGTGAAATAGAAAATATTCAAAGGAAAACGTGGTGGAGGAGTGAGTAATGAGGGGTAAAGAAAAAATGTGATGGTAATAAAAAAGGGAAACAAAACATGTATTTAGGGAGTTGGGGGTTGAGTGGTGGGTAGGTGAATGGGAAAAAATGAGAATTAATTTGTGCCATATACTGATACAAATTCCCAATATCGAGTGTGATCATGATATGTTGTGTATATACAATGTATCAATAAAGATAAAAAATTTAAAAAACAAACAAAAAAGAGATGTAAGGGACAGAAAGAGAGACACTGGTTGCTTGTTTCTTGCTAATTGCTCCATCCTGTCTTCAGTTTGCCATGAGCTATTCTTATTCTGCCATGCCACCCTGCCTTGGAGTAAGCCAACTATGAACTGAAAACCCTACAAACTAGGAGGCAACTTTGAACTTTGACTGTCAGGTGTTTCTTCTCAGCAATGAGAAAAGTAACTAACATATTTACTCAACCAAAATTTTTATAATGTGGTATGTACTACCAGGCACCATTCTGAATACTGAGAAGAGGAGAAATGAAATAAATCAGGCATAATCCCTGTTTCGGATGTACTCCCAGGTTAAAAGAGGAAACAAATATGAAAATACAATTCACAATGCATGATGGGAGGGTGTGTGATTTTAAAAGTCAAAAAGGCAAGTTAAAGTACTCCAAAAACTTTAAGTTGGAAGTTTGGGTGCAATTACATAGAGATGAGATCTAAACTTTGCCTTAAATGATGAGCATACTTTCATCAGTTTAGAGAGGTGGGAGTGTTCCACTGTCTCCTAGGAGACAGTGAGCCCTAATGAGTGCAGGTGTGCAACAGGAATTGAAGAGAATGTTTCCTGTGACTATTGAAAAGGGAGAGTAGCTGAAAAGAAAACAGGAAAATTAAATAAGGGTGAGTACCTTATTCACCTTACTTAGATTTAGGGAAGTAACCCTAATAATGTAATCCTAATAATGGATCACATTGAAGGGTTTATGAGAATGATATTAAGAATTATGTAATCAGATTTTTTAAGGAAGATTATTTTAGAAACATGATTCCTGGGAAGAGGACCATTATGATAAAATGACAAGAAAAATGAGGATATGAGCGAGGTGACTTCTACCCTTTTAGCTCCATCCAATTTGTCAGGCAAACACTAACCATCGTCACATGGACCAATTGTTCAAGATTGATCCCTCTAAAATCTAGCACAGTACCAAACTATAATTCCTTCTTAAAAGTGGTCTTGCCATCAATAATGACAAGTTTAATTCATTTATGTGCAAATGTATACACCTTGAGGACACACTAGTAAGGGGAATAAATATATCACAGCTATGTGATCTATCTATTGTTTCTCTGGTATGAGAACCTATAGATGTAAATGAGTTCTAGAATGAATGATATGTTCTGTAAAATAGGAAATATTCAAAGGGAATATGATGGGGGGATATAACAAGGGGAGAGAATAAATATGAGTTGGAAAGAAAAGGAAATAGCACGTAGATAAGGGGTGGGGGATTGTGCATGGCTAGGGATATGGGTAAAAATTGAGAGTTAACTTGTGTCATATACTGGTATAAATTCCCCAATGTTGAGTGTGATTGTGAGCTGTATATAAAATGCATCAATAAAAAATGGTCTGTCTACTCTCACTTAGGTCACGTTAGGAAGAGTTTGGTATCAGGTACAGACATTGTGAACATCACTGTGACAGTGGTAAGCCCCTTACTTGCTCCCTACTTTACTCACGTATTTAACTTTTTTCAATACTGATATTGCTCTACCAAGGCCAGCAGCATCCAAGAATTTTACTCTGTATTCTTACCTCTAAAATAGTGCTTTTCTCTTACCTCCTGTCTACTCACCACATTCCTGTGTTTCCAAATTGTCCTTCACAGACAAGTGTCATTCAGAATAATGTCATCATTTGGTGTCAGATTTCTGATGCTATACATAATTTATTTTGTGTTTTTAGAATAGAATTCAAGTCAAACCTGAGGCCTGTGTATTTTTGATCAGACATAATTTTATTATTATGGACAGCATCTCTCTTGGGGTACTGTTTCTATTCCTTTTTTTCTCATTATCATCATCTCTCTTTCTTGCCCATATGTACCCTTCTAGTACCAGGTGGAGTACTAATTCCTTCTGTAAAGTGATAAATCAAAGTATATCAGAGGTAGGATGAAGACAAGCTAATGACAGATAATAAATCAAATTGTGGTGAAAGCACAAAATGATTCCCTTTTCCTTGACTCCCAACACACAGGTCATACTTTCTTCTGATATTTCCTTGAAACTGCAAAGGAAAGACAGAAAATAGCATGGGGTAGTTCTTTATCTTTTTTCCTCCATCATACTAGAAGCAACTTTTAAGATTAAATATAGAATTTTTCATCATTTTTGTAGTATAGACTTATTTTAACTCAGTGGCTTAATAATGTCTGGATTGACACATCCATTGCCTACACCCATGCCTAAATATACATGGCTATATTCAAATTCAGACTTTTTAAAAATAAAAGTGGGAGACTCCAAAGAAAATTTGACTACTTTCCAAGAATTTCACTGTACTCTAACTTTCAATATTGACCTTTTTTTCTGGAAATCTACCATTGTTTAAATTGTCCGTGCACCAAGCTGTGTTCGCTGCTGAAATATTCAATATCAGAGACATGTTTCTGTACATATTTTAAAAGCTTATTCACATTTTGTTTGAAAGTTGCAATAAATCAACTTAATTTTAATTACTCTGTAAGCTCATATGCTCCTATAAACTTTCCTTTTGAATATAAACCATAAGCATATACTTTTCCTTTAATCTCTTTTTCTGTTTCAGTGCTGTTTCAAGAACTCAGTTTGTGTTTATTTGTATTGTACATGTATTCATTTATTTATCTTTTGGCAAGAATATATTGAATATCTACTACATGACAAGTCCTATGCTGGAAAGTGTGGGGAAAGATAAATAAGACGTGAACTGTATGATCAAAGGACTCTCAGTCTAGTAGGAAAATAAATATTATTGTGCATTTTAATGACTGAATAGTTTACAAAGCATTTCAAATAAATTATTATATTCAAATGTCTAAATAACAACCTAATACGTTATACATGGTAGATGTTGTACCCCTGTTTCACAATGGGACACTTCACCTTTTCCTAATCATCTCACTCCCAATGGTCATTAAACTAGGTTTAAACCAGAATGTCATGACAATTATGAAGGAACCTATTAAAAATTACAAATTCATAAGCACATGTTCAGAAATCTATGAGTATTTTTCATCTTGTCTGGGCCTATGGGTGGACATATTTTTAAAGTTTGTAAGATGATTCCATTGTGGAGCAAAAATTGAGAACCACAACTCTATACTTGTTAAATGCGATTGCTTCTCCTTGGTACCATGCTCCTTCTTCTCTCTAAGTCTCTATTCCTTTTTCCTTGTACTTTTTATGTTACATTTGTTAGAGTTTAGATCTGGAACATGTTCTTTCTTTAACTTTCCCAAAGATTAAAGATATCATACTACAGTGATCCACACATATCCATGTTTATAGCAACATAATTCATGACATCTATGTCTTTAAAGTAGTCTATATACCCATTAAGAGATGAATGGATAGATTGTAGTATACATATAGTAAAGATCTATACTGCCACAAATAAAAATAAACCTGAGTCATTTGTAGGTAAATGGATGCACCTTGAAACAATTTTAAGTGAAATAATTCAGATACACGAGCTTAAATACCACATAGTTTCTCTTAAATGAAATATTCAAATTATAAAAGAGGGTAAAACAGATATTCAGCATGGCTGAATAGGGGAAGAGATGTGTTGGAGCTACTCAGAGAAAAGTCAAAACTACAATTGGAAGAAAGGAAGGATATATATTCTGATGCCAAGTCAATCTGAAATAAGAGATGGATAAATCAAATAAAATACAGGACAGGACTTAAAATAGCATATACCTTAGAGCTACCAGCAGTGTGGTCAAGACTGAATGAGAATTGCTATATTTGGAAGTCTCCAAGAAACTGATGAACTGAAAAACTGATTATCTCAAGCCATACAAGATAGACTTGGGGAAAAAGCCTCTTGTTTGTTTGGCCTTCCTACACAGAGAGGATTCTTCACCTGAAAGCAAATTTCTGTGGCACATACAGAGCTGAGTGGCCAGAAATCTTCTCCCTCCCTGATGGATAGGCAACCTTCATCCCCTCCCCATTTTTTTCTCTGTTGTACATCCTAGCAACTAATTGGCAAATGTAATAACAGAAAACTTAAGGACCACAGCCAGCAGAAGTGGGAAAAGATGTAGCCAATGGCTGAGAGAAAGATTCAGATGTGCATGGAACATCCTCAGGAAGTTAGCATTTAATTTTCTGGAGAGGAGATTGAATAGAAGGGACTATATACAGTGGAGAGAGCATCCCCACCCCCATCAGGCAGTAGGACAGAATAAAGAAGTGTCCATGAGGGTGAAGTAGAGAAGGTTGTGCAAAGATTGAGTGGGACCAACTATTCAAGGGACTGGGAGCAGCCCCAGGCTGTCCCTCCCTGAAGGTACCACAGCAATTTATAGTAAGGAAACTTAGGTGGGCTGGTGTGAGACATCCAAAAAGATGCCAACTGAAGACTGGTCACAACCCCAGCTCCAGGATGATCAGCCTCATACACGGCAATAATCCTACTGCAGAACTGGCAAGGTTAATAGTACAATTTTGGAACACTACTTGCCTTGGACACTATAATAAAAATGTTGGACTCTAGAGAAATGTTTTTTTTTTCTTTTTTTCTTCATTGGTCTCATTCCCTTTTATTGTCCAGTTGGTTGCTTTCTTTCTTTTTTCCCCTTCATTGAATAAGTTTTTATCTTAATTTTTATCTTGTTCTGCTGGACTTCTTTCTCATTTTTCTCAACTAATTTCTTGATTTTATGCTATTTTCATGAAAGTGAAAATCATCCCATTTTTCTGGCTTGCTCTAATATTCTTTCCATTATCCTTCAAGATCTTGGTCCTCCCTTTTTCTCCAGTTTCTCAAAGATTAGGGGATCATCTGTTGTCCTCTAGGCTTGCATAAACTACATTTACCTTTATTTATCTCTGTTTTGCTACCTCTGAAAATACCCAGCGGGGTAAAATCATGTCACTGAGGGGAAATTCATTGCATACAAGTTCCCAATGAATGGATAATAGGACAGACACAAAGACCAAGAACCACATACACCAAGAAAAATCTCTGAAGAGTAGACATTTCCCAGGAAAATACCTATATTGGTGATAAAGACATCTGCCATAAGAGATTCAGCAGCATCAAAACAGAAAACAAAGGCAACAACAATAAAAATATAAATGACAAAACACAGAAGCAAAGTCTAATCCCAGACTTCCAGCTCACTTAGGACAAGTCCAGAAAACAGTTAGATAGGAGAAATAGGAAACCACCCACCTCAGTGTTCTGAAATGATAGCAACAGAAATAAGAACAAATATAAAATAGACACATGAAGTTATAGAAACAATAATCAATAATCTGTCTGGTAAAAAGTGGAATAATGGGGCCGGAGGGTTAGCTCAGTGGTTCTGGTGCCTGCCTTGCAGGCACAAGGACCTGAGTTCAATCCCCGGTAACCACATATAATGCTGGGCGTGGTGGCTCACGCCTGTCATCCCAGCACTCGGGAGGCAGAGACAGGAGGATTGCTGAGTTCGCAGTGGCTTGCCTGGGCACCATAGTGAGCTCAGGACCAGCCTGAACTACAAAGCGAGACCCTGTCTCCAAAAAAAGCAAAAAAAAAAAAGTGGAATAATGATCAAAATGAAAGATATGCTCCATGAATCTAAGGTAGACATGGGCAAAATAGAGGAGTTTAGGAAAATGATGGAAACTATGCATACCTAAGTAGTTTTTTTAAAAGCCATGAAACAAATTCCTCAACAGATTGAAAAAAAGGGAGGACAGAATTTCTGATCTATAAGACAGGTTAGTGGTTAACAATTATGAAGAGAATGATACCTTGAAAATAACAAGGATTGGCTGCTATTACAAAATCAACCAACAGCTGGGTGTGGTGGCTCACACCTGTAATCCCAGCACTCGAGAGGCAGAGACAGGAGTATTGCTGAGTTCAAGGCTTGCCTGGGCTACATAGCGAGCTCAGGGCCAGTCTGAACTGCAAAGCGAGACCCAGTCTCAAAAAAAAAAATCAACCAACAATAAATGCTGGTGAGGCTGTGGGGAGAAAGGAACGCTTCTCCACTATTGGTGGGACTGCAGACTTGTGCAACCATTGTGGAGATCTGTGTGGAGATTTCTCAGAAAACTAGGACTAGGGGTCCCATTTGACCCTGCTATACCCCTGCTAGGAATATACCCAAGAGAATTTTAAAAATCACATTAGAAAGACAGATGTACACCCTTGCTCATAGCAGCTTAGTTTGTGATAGCCCAATCTTGGAAACAACCCAGAAGTCCATCAACTGGAGACTGGATAAAGAAAATATGGGGTATTTTTTTAATAAAATGGAGTATTATTCTGCCATAAAGAATGACAAGATTCATTCATTTATGTGCAAATGGATACACCTGGAGGACACACTAACAAGTGAAATAAATAGATCACAGATAGGCAAATACCGGATCATCTTTTTGATATGAGCACCTGTAGATGCAAATGAGCTCTAGAAAGTATGACAGTTTTTGTAGAATGGGAAATTTCCAAAGGAAATTTGGTGTGGGAAAGTAATGAGGAGAAGGAATAAATATGATTCTGAAAGAAAATAAAAAAGCATGTATATAGGGGGTGGGGAGGTGTTGGGGGGATGTGGGTAAAAATGAGAATTGACTTGTGTCATATACTGATACAAATTCCCCAATGTTATGTGTGATTGTGAGATGTATATACAATGTACCAATAAAGAATTCAATTTAAAATAAAAATAACAGGGATTTATGAAAAATCAAACAGGTATAAGATAATGCAAACAAAAACAATATACAATTGATCAAAACTCATAAGATAGCTACAGATAGTACAAATGCTATAAAAAAAGTTCACAGAAGTAATGGCAGAAAACTTCCCAAACATGGAAAAAGAATTAGAGATACAAAACGTGAGGCATACAGTACTTGACATAGCTATGATCAAAATAAATCTATACCAAGGCATGTAATTACCAAGATCTCAGAAGTTCATTAGAAGAACAGAATATTAAAATCTATTAGAGAAAAGAAACAAATCACCTGTAAAGTAAAGCCTATAAGAATTGTAACAGATTTGTCAATGTAAACCTTTAAGTCAAGGAGAGCTTGGAATGAAGTATTTCAAGTTCAGAAAGAAAAGAATCTCTAACTCTCATTGATGTACCCTGTAAAACTGTCTTTGAAAATCAATGCAAAATAAGATATTTCTATGAAAAAGAATAGCTGAAGAAGTTCATGAGCACTAAACTCACTCTGTCAAATGCCCTAAGTATATTTTAGAAAGAGGTAATTCCAAGAAAACCAATAGAAAGAAGTCACCAGACAGGGCAAGTAATTAAAGAGAGGAAAAAGGCAGGGAACCAAAAACAGGTAAATAATATGACAAAATAAGCCAATACATATCAATTATAGCTATCAATGTAAATGGTCTCAACTCACCAATGAAAAGACTCACAGAAAAGATCAAGAGACAAAATGAATTATACTGCATGCAAGAAACACACTTTACTCTGAGAGAAATTCATAGGCTGAAAGCCAAATGATAGAAAACCATACTCCATAGCAAAGGGACCTGGGAAAAAAACAAGGTGTAGCTGTTCTATTTTCATACAAAGTAGCTTTTTTGTTCATTTGTTTGTTTTTGTTTGTTTTCTGAGACAAGGTCCCGCTTTGTAGTTCAGGCTGGCCCTGAGCTCACTATGTAGCTCAGGCAACCTCACACTCAGCAATCCTCCTGCCTCTGCCTTCTGAATGCTGGGATTACAGGCATGAGCCACCAAGCCCAGCATTTGTGGTATGTGGTACTGATTGCCGGTGGGTGTGAGGAACCATGCCCGGTATTGTTGTATGTGGTTACCCGGGATCAAACCAGGGACTTTGTGCTTGCTGCAGATGCCGGAAACACTGAGCTAAATCTCTGGCCCACAAAGTAAATTTTTAAGCCAAGACTGCTCAAGAAAGACAATGGTCACTATAGCCTTCTAAAGGAAACAACTCAAAAGGAAGAGATAACAATCATAAATATATCCACCAAATACCAATGCACTCAACTATGTAAAACAAATATTGACAGACATGAAAAAATCAAATAAGGACTAATGTAACTGTAATGGGAGACCTCAATACCCTCTGCCACAAATAGAGAAATCAATGAGAAAAAAAATCAACAAAGAAGTAGGAGAACTGAACCAAACCTGTGAAAGAAAAGAAAGAAAGAAAGAAAGAAAGAAAGAAAGAAAGAAAGAAAGAAAGAAAGAAAGAAAGAAAGAAAGAAAGAAAGAAGAAAGAAAGAAAGAAAGAAAGAAAGAAAGAAAGAAAGAAAGAAAGAAAGAAAGAAAGAAAGAAAGAAAGAAAGAAAGAAAGAAAGAAAGAAAGAAGCATGCCCTCCCTCATGTTGGGTGCATAGCTTAGGCTTCAGTGGTGACCACCACGAAGCTACAAGAAGATTGACACCAAGCCAAGCAGTCCCATCAGATGTTGGTGACCTGATGACAACCTGGTTTTCAACTTCCCAGCCTACAGAACTACTGGAGGTTCCACCCACCCATACTGGATGGAGGATCCACACCAGTCACTTAGGAATTACATCCATCACAATGGGCCGTGGGTCACCATGCCCCAGACAGCCCACCACATGTCCATTGCCCAAACATCATACCCTTGCACCCCTGTCCACAGCACTGAAAAAGAACCTGCTGGGAAAGTGAAGGACATCTGTCAACTATAGCCATTGGTGAGTTCATGGGGCTAATACTTCCTACAGGATCCCAGACTCGCTTTGAGAGAAAAGTGGCTTGTACCTACAGTAGAACCTTGAAGAGTTCAAATCTGTGGGAGGTCAGGGAAATCAACTCAGGCATTGGAGCAAGAATTTAGCCTGAATCCTAGTGAACTATACCTATCTCTCTGTGACTATTTGGCTCTAGTCTGCATGCTGTTCCCCAAAAATTTACTTTGTGGGCCATTGAACTCTATTCCTAAAGGGTAACACTGGTATTTCACAGTGTTTGTACACTATAAAAATATTTCTGGTTAGTTTTAAATTATGGAATGTGTTCACAGATCTAGTTCACGAAGTTAAAGGTATCAGAACAGTGGCTGCTACACGTTGTCATTTCCTAGGTTGTGTTTAATATTGTTGATGCTCCTGATTATATTACTTTGACCAAGGTGACATGATTGTTCTATTTAAGTACCTTTCATGGTATGCCTTTACAGATCCAAGGAGAATTACTCAGGAAGTAGCCATCTCCTCAGCGTTCTAGATATTGGGAAGAAATATTCTTTAACAACCATTGTTCATACAGTAACCCAGGAATTAAACTAAAAACATCAACAACAAAAAAAAAGTAGAAATGAGAAAATATTTACATAGGTCTCAAGTTCAGATCACCAGATCATCACCCAAAAGAAATCTGGGGAACAATGTGATGGAACAACTGAAAGGCCAATCACCTGGAGTCTCTGAGCTGGTAACAAAAGAGAATCTAGTAAAAATAAAATTAGAAATAATTTCTCAGATAACCAATGTGTCCATAGTGAAAGATATGATTAATACCACTAAAGCAGAGATCAGGAACATGATAGAATCTCAGTTTAAGAAAGTAATAGAATCTGTTTAACAGCTTCAGGCAGATTTCCAGGAGATTAAAAACTCCAATAAAAAAAAAA
>PVIC010041867.1:0-16050 GCA_004025085.1 Thryonomys swinderianus | reverse complement strand
CACAGTAGCACCCAGAAAAATGAAATATCTAGGAATCAACCTAACAAAGGAAGTGAAAGACCTCTACTCTGAAAACTATAGGACTCTGAAAACTGAGATAGAAAAGGAAACCAGAAAGTGGAAAGATATCCCTTGTTCCTGGGTAGGGAGAACCAACATTGTCAAAATGGCTATACTCCCACAACTACTATACAGATTCCATGCAACTCCAATTGAAATTCCAATGGTATACTTCACAGAGCTAGGGAAAATAATAAAAAAATTCATCTGGAAACACAAGAAACCTAGAATAGCAAAATCAATTCTAAGCAACCACAACATGGCAGGGGGTATTACAAACCCCAATTTAAAACTCTACTATAAAGCCGCTGTGATAAAAACTGCATGGTACTGGCAAAGTAACAGACCTGAGGACCAGTGGAATAGATTAGAAGACTCAGAAACAACTCTGGATACACTAAGCCACCTTATCTTTGACAAAGGAGCCAAACATCCCCAATGGAAGAAAGACAGCCTCTTTAACAAATGTTGCTGGAAAAACTGGGCTCTAGCCTGCCAAAAGCTAAAGCTAGACCTATCTCTTTCACCATGCACAAAACTAAACTCACAATGGATACGAGACTTAAACATTAAAACAGAAACAATAAGCCTGCTGGAAAACAGGCTGGGTAAAACTCTTGGAGACATTGGCTTAGGCAGAGACTTTATGAATAAAACCTCTATAGCACAAGAACTAGCAGCAAGAATCAACAAATGGGATCTCATCCTACTGAAAAGCTTTTGCACAGCAAAAGAAGTCGCTGGCACTGCTAAAAGACAACCAATAACATGGGAAAAAATCTTTACTAGCTGTTTATCAGACAAAGGGCTATTATGTACAATATATAAAGAACTCAAACAGATCAGCCTCCCCAAGTTTAAAGACCCAATTCAAAAATGGGCATCTGAAATGAACAGACACTTCTCAGAGGCAGAAGTCAAAGCAGCCAGGAAGCATATAAATAAATGTTCAACATCACTGGTCATTCGAGAGATGCAAATGAAAAAATACACTGAGATTTCATCTCAATCCACAAAGAATGGCTGCTATCACAAAATCAACCAACAATAAATGCTGGCGTGGCTGTGGGGAGAAAGGAACCCTTCTCCACTGTTGGTGGGATTGCAGACTTGTGCAACCATTGTGGAGATCCGTGTGGAGATTTCTCAGAAAACTAGGACTAGGGGTCCCATTTGACCCTGCTATCCCCTGCTAGGAATGTGCCCAAAAGAATTTTAAAAATCTTGGATGAGAAGATCGATCCATTTAGGTGCACCTGGAGGATATACTAATAAGTGAAATCAATAGATCACAGATAGACAATTTCCGGATCTTCTCTTTTGCATGAACACCTGTAGATGCAAATGAGTTCTAGAAAGTAGGACAGCTTTTATAGAGTGGAATATTTCTATAGGAAACTTGGTGTGGGAATGTGATGAGGGGAAGGAATAAATATGATACAGAAAGAAAATAGAAGAGCATGTATAAAGGGGGGAGGAGGGGGGAGTGGGTAGGGATATGGGTAAAAATGAGAATTAACTTGTGTCATATACTGGTACAAATTTCCCAATGTTATATGTGATTTTGAGATGTATATAAATTGTACCAATAAAGAATTCAATTTAAAAAAATCACATCGGAAAGACAGATGTACACCCTTGTTCATAGCAGCTGAGTTCATGATAGCTCAATCTTGGAAACAACCCAAATGCCCATCAACTGGAGAGTGGATAAAGACGATGTGGTTTTTTAATAAAATGGAGTATTACTCTGCCCTAAAGAATAACAAGATCAAGCCATTTAGGTGCAAATGGAGACACCCGGAGGATATACTAATAAGTGAAATCAATAGAGCACAGATAGGAAAATTCCAGATCTTCTCTTTGACACGAACACCTGTAGATGCAAATGAACTCTAGAAGTATGACAGCTTTTATAGAGTGGGAAATTTCCATAGGAAATTTGGTGTGGGAATGTAATGAGGGGAAGGAATAAATATGATACAGAAAGAAAATAAGAGAGTATGTATAAAGGGGGTAGGGAGGCGTGGGTGGGTAGGAATATGGGTAAAAATGAGAATTAACTTGTGTCATATACTGGTACAAATTCCCCCGTGTTGTACGTGATTGTGAGATGTATATAAAGTGTACCAATGAAGAATTCAATTAAAAAAATACCAATGACATTCTTCAAAGGACTAGAAGAACAATTCTAAAATCCATATGGGAACATAAAGCACCTAGAACAACCAGAGATATCCGGAGCAAACCAACAATTAACAAACCAAAACAACAACAAGAATGCCAAAGATAGAAGTATAACAATTTCAAAATATACTACAAAGCCATAGTAAAAGCAAAACAACAAAAAAACCTACACAATACTGGCATAAAAATAAATATGCAGACCAATGTAACAGAATAGAAAACAGAATACAAAAATAAACCCGGGCACCTATAGCTATCTGATTCTTCACAAATGGCCAAAAATAGTCTTGGAGAAAAGATGGGCTCTTTAACAAATGGTGTACAGAAAGCTGGATATCCCTATGTAGAAGACTGAAACTGGATTTCCATACCTTGCCCTGTACAGAAATGAACTAAATATGGATCTAATACCTGAAACTTTTAAAGTGCTAGGAGAAAACATAGGGAAAATACTTTAGGATATAGGCACAGCAATGACTTCCTGAATAGTATTCTGAGAACAAGGAAAATAATAGCAAGAATTGTTGAATGAGATTGCATCAAATTCAAAAGCTTCTGTATGAATAACAGAGAAAAGACAGATGAGAGAATGGAAGAAAATCTTTAACTAAAAAAATTTAGTAGCAGTACCCCCAACACCTACAATTAAGTAGGAAAATAAACTGATCAAAAACTTCTCAAAAAAGGTACAAAAGCCTAATAGTTATGTGGTAGTATACCTTTATTTAGCCGTCATGGAATAGCAAACCACTGCTACATTGAGAAGGTTTCTCATTCCAGTCAGAATATTACCATAATGAATGCAAAAACAAAAACAAAAAATAAAATTGGTGTAGATGTGAGGAAACAAGAACTCTTATATATTGCTGTGGGGAGATAATTTTGTACAGCAACTATGGAAATCAACATAGAAGTTCCTCAAAAAACTAAAACTAGAACTGTCATTTGATACAGCTATGCCACTCCTTGGTATACACCTGAAGTAATTAAAACTGCATATTATAAAGATACCTACACACACATACTTCCTATGGCACAATTCATAACAGCTAAGTTATGGGATAAGCTTAGGTACCCATCAATTGATAAATGAATAAAGAAAAAAATAGTATCATTCAACTATAAAAAACACAATCATGTCATTGCAGAAAAATGAGCACAGATCATTATGAGGTGAGGAGATAATGTGAAGATGGAAATGATCAAAGTACATTATATGCATGTATGAATATGACAATATGAAGCCCATTCTATACAATATGAATTGAAAAGGAAAAGAATATTTTTAAAAAAGTTCACACTTTTATCAAAATATCTGAAAGATAAATAAATCTCATAAAAATATGGAAAAATTTAAATACTAAAACCACAAAATATCACTGATAAAATTAAATGCCTTTAATGTAAACATATACTTTATTTAGAAGTCAGAAGATTATTATGATATTAACTCGCCATATATTGTTCATGGCAGACTTTTTGTTTTTTTAATTAACAAGTTGATTCTAAAGTTCATATGGAAGACTAGGGATGGACCCAGTGCTAAAGCACAAGTCCCTGGGTTAGAACCACAGCAATAAAAAAGAAAAATAACATGGAAATACAAGGAATCTAAAAATAGCTTGAAAAACAGAATAAAATAAGAATGATAAGACATTTGGTTTCAAATATTAAATCCTACATTAATCAAAACACTGATGCTGAGATAGAGACAAAAATCAATAGAATACAACAGAAAGTAGAGAAACAGACCTATACATAAATAGCAAACTTATTTTTGACAAAAGCACAACCATGCAGTGAAGAAGAAAGAGGCTTTTCAATGAATGGAGCTGGAACAATGGATATAAAAAACTGAACTCAAACTGGGCATGGCAGTGCATGCCCATAATCCCAGCACTGAGGCTGAGGCAAGAGGGTCACTGCAAGTTCGAAGCCAGCTTAGGCTACACAATGAGTTTAGACCCAGCCTGAACCACAAAGTAAGACCCTGTCTCAAAACAACAACAACAAAAAACAAAATAAAACTGAATTCAAGATAAGTCACATATCTAAATGTAAGATCTGAAACTACGAAATTTCTAAAACAGGAGAAAACTCTGTGTGACTTTGTGCTAAACAAAGGTTCCTTAGAACACAAAGCCAAACTCTATAATTGAACACATACATAAACAGAACACTGTCAAGTTTAAAACTTCTGCTTTTCAAAACATACTATTAAGAGGATAAAAAAAGTCAAGCTACAAACTGGGGGAAAAAAATCCTTGTGACATTTTAGCTGATAAAAAATGGTACCTACAACATATAACAAATTTTTAAAATTCAATAAATTTTAACTTAATTTTTTTTTTTTTTTTTGAGACAGGGTCTCGCTTTGTAGTTCAGGCTGGCTCTGAGCTCACTATGGAGCCCAGGCAAGCTTCGAACTCAGCAATCCTCCTGTCTCTGCCTCTCAAGTGCTGGGAATTTTAACTTAACTTTTAAAATGGTAAAAAATTTGAAAAACAAAACAAAACAAAATAATGGTAAAAAATTTGAAAACACAGTTCACCAAAGATGATATACAAATAAAAAATAAGCATAAAGATGTTCAACATTATTAGTCATTAGGGGGATGCCTGTTAAAGTCATATTAACATATACAACATATGTGTATTAGAATGGCTCCATGTATACACAAACAGACACAAAGAGGCAATACTATGTGTTTGGGAAGATACAGTGGAACAGTAACCCTCATATACCACTGATGGGTATGCAAGGTGGTACAAGCGTTTCATAAAACAACTGACAATTTTTCAATAATGGAATATAAAGGAGCATTAGGAGACTATGGTGGGTCTGGTTGATCATGGTGATTACATGTGTTTAATACATGCCCAAACTTAGCAAACTGTACACTTTACATATGTGCAGGTCATATTTCAAGCTATTAAAAACAAGGGGTTTGCAAGAATTAATATTTAAGCCACAGTAGGCCATAATGCTATGGAATGAAGATAGAGGAGTGAGATCTTTAATATTTTCAGTGAGAAGTGATAGTTTTCCAGCAAGGGGGTTTACAGGATAGGCTCTAAATCTTTAAAAGTACGTAATTATGGTTACAGAGTAGACTTGGGCTTCAGGAAATGGATTACCAAAGAAAAGAGATCTACTTAGACTATTCCAGGCAGAGATTATTATGTGACTGAGGCACAGAAGAAACCAGAGTCAACAAAAAGCCTAGGAGTGCCAATCACACTGAGCAAGTGCAGTGGGAATGGTCCTGCTCTGTGGTTGGAGCATATAGTACTTGACATTTTATGCCAATATTAAGCATGATTTGGCACAAACAGCATCAGCATACATCTGTCATTGATGGCACAGTGCTGAGCAATGGGTGGACCCCACTACTATGATATCCTGAGAATGCCTGCATTGCTGCAGTGGTCCTACCTTTGCACTCCATTCTAAGTTGTTCAAACAGCAGCAATATATTTTCATACTTAGGGCAAAGGAACTCACAATCCTCTGAGGTTGTTTCAGATGACTGAGATAAGCCATCAAGGTGATCCACACTATCTGTCTGCTCCTTGACCTATAAGATAAGCAGTGTTATTTCAAAGTGTCCCCAACATATTTATACCATATATTAAAATATACAGAAGTAGTAAATATCCTCTTCTTAAACAAGCAGAAACATAAGTACTGGCTACTGTTTCTTAATAACTTTTTCAAAGAAAGCGCCTTTACATAACAAAAGATTCTCTATTTTTGTGTTACTTTTTATAATGCAACTTTAAATTTGTATATCTATATTATCATATCACTTTGCCTATATATATTATATATATATTCAATAATATACTACTTTTGATTATTTTACAGTACCTTCCTCTTTTCATTATATATTTTCTTTGTGGACCTAAAGACAAAAACAGAAACAAAAATAACAAAACCTGCACAATACTTTCAGGCAAATATTGAATATGTTCAACACAAAGAATACCTAAAACTTCTGTTTTAATAAAAAAACTCAGCAGTTATAATTTGTTTATTGTGTTCATAAAGTTCACAGGCTATTTAAAGTATGACAGTTTTCTAGAAGAGAGATTCAACTGTAAACAAACGGTAACACTTTAGGGACAAAGAAAACTCCTAAAATGATAACAAATAATTATATTTAGATCAAACTTTCTTACAGTCAAAGCAGAAGAAAAATGTTACATTCTTTGATAGAAAAATATATAATCTTATTATCATTTTTTTTCTTTTCTTTTTGAGACAGGGTCTCGCTTTGTAGTTCTGGCTGGTCCTGAGCTCACTATGTAGTCCAGGCAAGCCTCGAACTCAGCAATCTTCCTGTCTCTGCCTCCTGAGTGCTGGGATTACAGGTGTGAGCCACCACGCCTGGCACTGTGGTATGTGGTATTGATTGCTGGTGGGCGTGAGACTCCACGCCCAGCATTGTATGTGGTTACCGGGGATTGAACTCAGGACCCTGCGCTTGTGAGGCAGGCGCCGGAACCAATGAGCTAATCCTCCGGCCCCTTATTATCATTTTTAATAAAAACAAAATCAAATTTTTACAGGCACTAAAACCCATTTAGAAAACATTACTGAAGTCATTATATGAGGGAAACCCTTCTTAAATGATGACAGGATCTAACTTTTCAGGACCTACTATGCCACTTCTAGGTATTATGATATAAGCACTGTACATGTATTAAAAACAATTCTTTATTTTTCCCTTTATTGAGTTTACTGGTACATTTTAGGTATATATTATGACTACATTCATCATTGAGAATTTATGCCTGACATGATGTAGCCTTGTCTCACTTTTTCCCATTTCCCTGTTGCCCATACAACCTCCACTACCCTATATACATAAGCTTTGTTTTTACCATGAAACATTTTGTTCCCTTTGCCTTCCCATGCCTCCTTCCTTCCCCTTTCCCTTTCAACATTTTCTTCCTATTTCACAATATCTATCATAAATTCTGGATCTCATTTACACTTTCAGTTTCTCACACTAGAGAAATGATATGGTATTTACACATCTTTGTTCTATTTATTTATTTCATTTATGAGTATGGCCTCAAGGTACATCCATAGGGGAAAGTAAAGAAGGGAAAGGAAAAAAAAAAGGAAACAAACTTTATTATTGGGGGTGGGAGATGTAGGGAGGCCAGGGGAATAGAAGAAAAACGAGAATCAAGATGTGTCAGTACGGTTACAAATTGTCAATGTTAAATTGTGATCATGTTGTATGTATAAAATGTACCAATAAAATCAGTTAAAACAAAACAGTTCTGTGATGTAGGTAACATATTTTATAGAGGACTAAACTAGGTGAAGATTGGCCAAGTAATTTCCTCAAATATATGGAGGTGGTAAGAATTTAAACCTAGAAACACATCACTAGGTTAAGCCCTAAAGCTCCTGCAATTCCAAAAAACTGTAAACTTCATATATGGTCAGAAAAATGCCTGTAAATGCCTGTTTTTGTAGTTCAAACCCTAAAAATCTTAGGTCTCCCACAGTGAGGTAATTTAATAAAATGCCATCCTAATAAAGCCTTTGAGGATAAAAGGCATTTTGGTGGCGTCTTAGTGATCTTAGGGTTTAAAGAACAAAATCGAGAATGGAATTATGATGCCAGAATATTGGTGCATTTGCTACAAATTGATTAAGGGCAGCAGCCAATCAGCAGCAAGGAGAACTAAATAATGCTCTTGCATTGGCTGCTATATTATTATGGCAAACCTCACCAAAAAAGTTGCCCAGGATATTTGCAGTTTCTGTGAAATTGTGGGAGTTTCTTCGAACAATTAGTAGGTTCTAAGAAAAAGATCCCAAACCCCTGAGCCTATGAACTCTGACCTGTGACTTTGCAAGGGTATATGGTATGCTGTGGAATATTTACCTTCAAATGTTTAGTTTTTTTTTTTTTTTTTTTTTTTTTTTTTTTTTTTTTTTTTTTTTTTTTTTTTTTGAGACAGGGTCTTGCTTTGCAGTCCAGGATGGCCCTGAGCTCATTATGTAGCCCAGGCAAG
The DNA here is from genome assembly GCA_004025085.1 of Thryonomys swinderianus. Taxonomy (NCBI): domain Eukaryota; kingdom Metazoa; phylum Chordata; class Mammalia; order Rodentia; family Thryonomyidae; genus Thryonomys; species Thryonomys swinderianus. The sequence goes on along the minus strand of PVIC010041867.1, from coordinate 7,765 downwards.
CCTGGAACTCAGCGATCCTCCTGTCTCTGCCTCCTGAGTGCTGGGATTACAGGTGTGAGTCACCACGCCCGGCACTGTGGTATGTGGTGTTGATTGCTGGGGGGCATGAGTCTCCATGCCCAGCATTGTATGTGAGGTTACTGGGGATCAAACTTGCGAGGCAGGTGCCGGAACCACTGAGCTAACCCTTTGGCCCAAATGTTTAGTATTTTTAAGTGATATAATATCACATTAACATTTCACACAGGCTTGAGCACTGCTGGTACAGGCATGACTATCTCATTGGGCAGCATGGTACAGTCATGCATGTATGGGCCCGTTGTAACTGTGTTAATGCATATTATCTATTATTCCATTTCTGAATCTTGCAAATGTTTTATAAAAAATTAAAATGAATAAAAATATCTTTCTGTACTAGATCATGTGCAATATGCTTCTTAGAATAATTTTTATACTTCACATTCTTCATCATGAACACCTACCTCCCCATCCTGTCCCAGTAAAAGCTACTTTAGGCATTGTCCGTACTTGTCCATGGTAGTCAGCTTCTGGTGTGACCACTGTTGAAACTGCTCCTTGTCAAATTCACTTGTCCTCACCTTTACCAACCTCTCAGTAGCAATGACACTGCTGGGTAATCTCTCACTTTCCCTGATGGCTACACTGTCCTGTTTTATTTCTAGAAAAAGCAATTCCTGCTAACATTCCTTTAAAGGGAAATTAAAAATTGATAGATATTTTACCTTCCTTCATCTTCATCTGTGTCATGCAAACTGCAACCACCCTTCACTGGTAGAAGGCCACCAGAAGGGGAACTGGCCTCTAACAGTGGGAAAATCACAGATTCTGTGGAGCTCCACTGTTCATTTTCATTTTTCTTTACTTCACTCAGAGGCAAAGCAGGGCCACTGCATCAAAAAGACATTTGAAAAACCAATGTTTTCTAACTAGTCTACTGAAAGAATTTGTAAAAAAGGAATTTTTGAAAAATGTCAATACTTCCTAATACCAATTCTCTTATTAATTACAAATTAGTCATAAAGTACTAGCTAAATACAAGGAGATTTCATTTCTTGCTTCAAAAAACAAGTGAATACACAAACATAATACAATTTGATATCTAAGAGGTGATAACTGGTAAGTTGTACCTGAGCACAAGGAAAACTTTATAGAGGAGGTAAAATATAAGAGATTATCATCCAGTAAAAAAGTAGTGGAAAGACATTCTACTTAGAGAACAGAATATAAGACAAGAATTAGATACATGGTGTTGAGGTGTTTCCCAGAAGCCTGTAAGGAAGAAGAGATAAGGGATGCACTCTACAGCCCAGCAACTGAGACATTGCACCAAAGGGGCTCTTAAACATGGAGGGCCCTAGGTTTGGGCTACATTTTGGTTTAGTTTTTAATATAATAATACTAAATTTAAATGCAGTTTTAAAAATATCATGAGACTATCACAGACGAAATTAGGGAAATATCTTAAGGATAAAACCTTATTTTAAAATACCCCCACATGTCACTCTCTGTAGTTTATAAAAGGAACATTATGAACACTTACGGTTTTATCTGAAAATAAGATTTTGTAATTTCTATCTACTAGCCTAGTACCTAATCCTAATATAAGGCTGGATTTATCAACAGATCACTGTAATTTTTTTTCATGTAAATACACATAGAATAAGTTATGTAATAACATTATCCCACACCTACACAAACTGACCATGAAACTGAAATTTTCCACAGCAGAATATGTTGTTAGATGAGCAGGCACCTCTGAAAGTATCACAGTAAAAAATATAACTATTGGGCCGGAGATTTAGCTCAGTGGTTCCAGTGCCTGCCTGGCAAACACAAGGTCCTGAGTTTGATCGCCAGTAACCACAAATAACAATACCAGGCATGGTGACTCATGCCTACCAGCAATCAGTTCCACTTACCATGATGCCAGGTGTGGTGGCTAATGCACTCAGGAGGCAGAGGCAGGAGGATTGCTGTGAGTCCGAGGCTTGACTTTTGTTTATCCACACTATTAACAGCCCTGTTGATTGTGACTTACTAATCTAAGTAGTATCTTTAGCAACACTGCCTTCCTCATACAAATTTTTTCTGTGTTAAGACTGTGGAGGTGGTGGATTTCAACATGCTTTTCTTACTAGTGAGACTGGTCACACGAATGCCACTTTCATATTTCTTCACCATTTCCTTCTTTATTTTTATTATGATTGCTTTCTTTACCTTCTCTTTCTTGCCTTTTTGGTTTCTTTTCTAGCCTTTTTGGGGCCATTTTGATAAGACTAAAATTATATAAAGCATGGGCCAAAATCACATACACAAACACATGTACCTGGACTCACACTGATGCTTATGTACACTTATATATGTTTTTCTTGCGTCTCGTCTTTGTTTTCAACTGCATAAGTGGCCCACATTGGATTGTAACTATGACTTTGGTTTTAAGTTAAAACTGAAACTCTGGTCCTAACCCAAGCTGTTCATATGTGAGGTTGGTGCCACCCTAGGGCCCCCAGTATTTTCCAGGTTAACTGTCAGAATGAACTTATATGAAACTTTTTTCTAGTAGTGGGGATTAAACTCCAGGGGTGTTCTACCACTGAGCCATGGCTCTCATCCTTTTTCATTTCTTTATTTCGAAAAAGCATCTTGCTCAGCTTCCCAAGTGGTATTTAAATTTGCAACCTCCTATCTGTCTCATTTTCTTAAATCAAACTTCCTAAATGAGAAATAAGTTCACTGTTTAAAATATAGAGGGCTGGGGATTTGGCTCAGTGGTACTGAACCTACCTTGCAAGTGCAAAGTTATGAGTTCAATCTTGGGTACCATTAAAAAAAAATGAGTAACTACTTATTATACACTATGTAGGTCCTTTTCTAGGCCCTGAGGATATGGTAGTAAACAAACACAAATTCTACTCGCAAGAGTGAAGTATATTCTCAATAAGGATAAATAAGACAGGCAAAATATATGGTATGTTAGAGGGGGCAAACTAAAAGCAGAAAAATAATCTTATTTTATAAACTGTTATGTTATAGCTGCTATTTTGGATTTTTGTAGAAAAAGCCAATTCCTGGTTTAGTATATGAAAGTACTTTTAAGAGGTTGTATACATTTTAGATCATGTGCCACCAAAATGAGCACATACACAGTGGAGTGTATTATCTTTAAAAGAAAAGACATTGTCTTTCAAAAAGATGATGACATGTATGCAAGGTGCCTTTAAAGGGGAAGACTTGGTACAGTTAGCAGCAAACTTGGATTACCCAAAATGGTCAGCAAATTAGTGCCTATGCAGTAAATCCCGCTTATTACCTCTTTTTGTAAATGAATTTCTCTTTTGTGGTGCTAGGGATGGAACCCAGGGTTTCCTGCACACTAGGCAAGTGACCATCACTGAACGATCCCTCATCCCTGTAAATAAATCGCATTGATATGTAGCCACATTCATTTACTGCCTACGCCAGATTCTGAACTATGACAAGAGAAGCTTATGCTACAAAGCTTAAAATAGCTGCTATTTGGATTTTTGTAGAAAAAGCCAATTCCTGGTTTAGTATATGAAAGATCTTTTGACAGCACTTTTAAGAGGTTGTATACATTTTAAATTATGTGCCACCAAAGTGAGCACTAAGAGGCTTTACCCAATATTCAGAAAACGAATGTATTACGCATCTTCATGCAACCCCTTAGCTAGGGTAAGATGAATGTGAAGGCTCTGATTAGAGCATTATATTCCTGAGAACAAAAAGCAAAAGCTTAATAGCTACTCATTTTCTTGGTAATAAGGTATGAGTATCAGCACAGCACATAACTTCCTTTTGCAACTCAGCACATATTACAGATACTAAAAATTTGCTAAAGATCTATTGTTAAACTAAATGTTTTAAATATACTTTGTGAAATAATCACAATGAATGATTATCTAGTGGCTGTGTTATATTATTTTATGCATAAAACAAATTTATTTACTTACTCTTAAGTACACTATCTCCAACTTTATGAGAATGGTAATAAATACCACTGTACATGTGACATATTTAAGTATTATTCACATGTATTACAACCTTAATGTTTATGCTATGTATATTAAATATATACACTGACCTATTTTAAGTCAGAAGTGATTTGTAATAAATGTCTTTAATACCAATGTGCATGTGTATGCTAATTGGTTATGTTTTCCTCCCTCAGAAGGATTCAGCCCCACATGAGCCACGTGTTAAATTAATAGAATGGTACATTTGAAATTAATGCTACTGAATTACCCTTACAACATACTTAATAATTTCATTTGCTAACAGTGTGTGATAATGCCTGTTTCCATACATTGGCAAATTCTTATTATATTTTAAATTGAATGCTTGTGTCAATATAATCAGAAAAATGCTATCTAACATTGTTTATATTTTTCAGACAGGCATACAAAGCTGAACTGAATATCTCTAATAAAAGCATGTTATTTCTTCCTTTTTTTCCTTTGGAGGCAGGGTCTCACTTTGTAGTTCAGGCTGGCCCTGAGCTCACTATGGAGCCCAAGCAAGCCTCAGACTCAGCAATCCTCCTGCTTCTGCCTTCTGAGTGCTGGGATTACAGGTGTGAGCCACCACACCTGGCATTGTGGTATGTGGCACTGATTGCTAGTGGGTGTGAGTTACCATACCTGGTATAGTATGTGGCTATTGGGGATTGAACCAGAGACCTTGCGCTTGTTAGGCAGGCGTCGGAACCACTGAGCTAATCTCTGGCCCAGCATGTAACTTCTTAATCACAAATATTGGCTAAAATTAGAATTAGTTTTATAGAACAGTTAACTATCTACAGTGAAATATTTCCATAGTCTTACCTATCATGTTCTCCATTCTCTGTTATAGGAAATTGCTGCTTATCAGTCTTTTCATTTTTTCTTGGTTGAATTAACCCATTGCTTTCACCATCAGCAGTGGCAGCAGTGCCACTGTGTTGGTTATTTGATACTTCCATTTCATGATGTATTTGCTTCATTTTTTCTTCAACCTTTAAAGAAAATTTGATATAGAGGAGAACTTATTTTTTACTCAGTTTATTGATTTTTACTCATTGTTTTGTATTTACTGATTTTACCATGGCTCAGTTCAACTGTCATTATTTTGGTCCATAAAAATATTTATTTTTTGCTTCTTCTGCAGTACTGGTAATTGATCCCAGGCCCTTCACACTGAACTACATCTTCAACCTTTTATTTTTTATTTTTAGATAGGACTCACTGGCTTAAGTTGCTAAAGCTGGGCTCAAATTTGTTATCCTTTACCCTCAGCTCCCTGGTGTGCTAGGAATACAGGCATGTGCTAACACACCCAACTCTTAAAAATATATGTGATATATGTGTGTGTGTAGTGTGTGTGTGCATATATAGTCTTTTTGAGACAGGTCTTGCCTTATAGTTGACCTTCAAATCACTATGTAGCCCAGGCTACCACCAAAATCACAGTGATCTTCCTGCCTCTGTTTTCCAAGTGCTTGGATTACAGGCATGAGCCACCACACCTGGCATTGTGATCTGTGGTACCAAGGGTCAAACTTGGGACCACGCGCTTGCCAGGTGGATGCCAGAACCACTGAGCTAAATCCCTGGCCCTATAAAAAATATTTTTGTGTCTACTTTATCACTCCAGGTCATTGAATTTTTGTAAATTCTACTCTATTTGTTTGAGTGAAAAAAACAAAACTTTCTAAAGTTAAAAAAAACAAAACAAAACTACTTTATGCTTTTACTTTCATTCACTTTGCTACACAACATTCCCATTCCCTGTAGGAGTGTTAGAAGAAAAAAAGAAAAGACTAAATGTGTATTCTTTTGTCTCAGAGAATGTGCTACTGTGGGTCTTTCCGTAACAAAAGACAGCTTACATTTTCTGCCATTTCCATTTGGATACTATACAGGGATTTCAAGATAATGCAGGTTCTCACTGAGATATATACATAAACCTAAGTTGGACACAGCACAGGAAGTACAGGGAAGCAGAAATAACTCAGCTAAAATGATTCCTGCAACGTTCCTCAGTGGCATAACCCTGTATTTTACAGTACTAAGAGACATAGTACAAATCCATAATCTGGAACAGATAAATTACCAGATAATCCAGTAAATTATAAGTGTGACTTTTTGGTAAAATGATATAATGGCTTTGTGGGGTATGGAAAACTTCATTTCCTTTTAAAGAGTTATCTCTAGGTTTTTGTTTGACTTTAAAACTAGTGTACTTCAGCCGGGCTGAAGTGGTGGCTTACACTTGTAATCCCAGCACTCGGGAGGCAGAGACAGGAGGATTGCTGAGTTTGAAGCTTGCTAGGGCTACATAGTGAGCTGAGGGCCAGCCTGAACTACAAAGCGAGACCCTGTCTCAAAAAACAAAAAACAAAAAACAAAAAACAAAAAAACAAAAAACTAGTGTACTTCAGAACTTAAGTTTCCTATATAGGAGTGAAATACCAAACTTTTGCCTAAGGATTTATTTATGCTACTCAAGATACCATTTACCTAAACTTACCAAACTTTATAAAAGAACTTAATGGTAAAGGGCTGATTTCACAGAAACAAAAAAAAATTTTTTTTTTGAGACAGGGTCTCGCTTTGTACTTCAGGTTGGCCCTGAGCTCACTGTGTAGCCCAGGCAAGCCTCAAACTCAGCAATCCTCCTGCCTCTGCCTCCCAAGTGCTGGGATTAGAGGCATGAGCCACCACACCTGGTACTGTGGTATGTGGTACTGATTGCTGGTGGGTGTAGTCACCATGCCCAGTATTGTTGTATGTGGTTACTGGGATCAAACTCAGGACTTTGCACTTGCTCGGTAGGCACTGGAACCAGTGAGCTAAACCTCTGGTGCAGAAACAAAATTTAAGAGCAGTAATACAAAATATGTAGAAGGCTATACCACAGGTTTGTCAAATCATCCAAAGTGCTCATCTTGGAATTATACATTCCAATGATTTGAGTGATTTTTTTTTTTTTGAGACAGGGTCTTGCTCTGTAGTTCAGGCTGGTCCTGAGCTCACTATGTGGCCCAGGCAAGCCTCAAACTCAGCAATCCTCCTCCTGTCTCTGCATCCTGAGTGCTGGGATTACAGGATAAATTTGCATATCTTAAAAGCACAATAAATGCATCTGACTAGGAAGATTCATAGGAACTTTCAAAAATACATCTCAAGAGCTGGGCTGGAGATTGCTATCTTCCTGCCTTGGCCTCCCAGAGTGCTGAAGGTAACTGGTTGGCACCTCCACACTCAGCTCACTTGAACTTTCCTTTCTCCAAAGCTAAAACCTCAACTTGTAACATCCCTATTTCATTCTTAAACCTTTGTTGATCTTGAAAAGTCATGGTGGACACTGGTGAAATCTGGAAGATTGTAAGTAACTACTTGAAAAACCTATACTTAATAAATTGGCAGACTCTATGAGAAATAGATAGCTGTCTATGAACCTATGAATTACCAAAACTAAACCAAAAATATAGTTCAGAAATAAACAATGAAATTGCAGTAATAAGCAATGAAAAAAGGAGAAAAAAGAAACATGCAAAACAAAACAAAAAGTCCTAAAATTCTCAATAAAGAACAGTACCTGATGGATTTAGTAAGAATTCTTTAAGAACTTCAGGGAGGATCCACTGCTAATATTCCTCAAACTTTCAATGAAACCAAAAGAGAAGGAGTCCTGTTTAACTCATTCTTTGAAGCTAATACTACCTTGACATCAAAACCTGGCAAGA
>PVIC010041866.1:0-16040 GCA_004025085.1 Thryonomys swinderianus | reverse complement strand
TTGCTGGTGGGTGTGAGTCTCCACGCCCAGTATTGTAGGTGGTTACCGGGATCAAACTCAGGACCTTGTGCTTGCGAGGCAGGCGCCAGAACCACTGAGCTAACCCTCTGGCCCTGGATCTTACTTTTGATAATGGTTACATAGATGTCTGCCTACATTTATAAAAACTCATCGCAATATACACACTGTTTCCACTCGCTTAGTGAGAATGAATTTAAATCTCCAGAACGTTTTCGTCTTGTAAAATAGCAACTATTACTGTTAAACAAAGTCCGCCTCTTCCCAGCCTCTGACAGACACCATTGTACTTCCTCTCATAAAGCGAAGTCAGACAGTTGTCTTTTTGTGACTGGCGTGTGTCATTTAGCACAGTGTCCTCCAGTGACAGCTGGTCAAATATGCTCTCAGAGGGGCCACCAAAGGGACTTCCTGCAGGCCGGTGGCAGGTGGTTCTCCTCCTGGTTTCTCCCCGCACATTTCCCAGACCTGGTGTGGACAGCACTTTTGGTGGTGCTGGCTGTCGCACCTGTCAGTTCTGGGTATCACTGTCCGCTTTGTGGCTCTAACCACTACTGTCTTGCAGTGGGGGAACGTTTACTCACGCACTCAGTTTAAAACTGGCTGCAGAAAGTAGAAGTCTGCAGGCTGGGGAGAAGGCTTGTTCAGTGAGGAGAATTCCTGTCGGAAAGAGAGCAGGAAGCAGAGGTCCTTGCACTGGGGACCAGAGAAAGTCGTAGCAGACAGGCTGAAGACATTACTGGGGCCCTGAGGTAGACAATGGGCCTCACTTCCTGGTTCTCTGCGGATGCACCCTGCCGGCCTGAAATCACAGCAGGAGATGTGCGTGTCCAGCCTCCAGTTCCACTGTTACTGCCAGATAGATTTCATAGCATGAGTAAGTAGAGTTCATTTTGGCTAAAACAGACACAAAGAACTTGCTCGTATTAATTTATGGAGTCAATAATTCTCAAGAATGAGATCTGTCATTACTCTGGTGTTTACTGAGGACCCACAAGGCACTGCAAGGGCAAGCACCACACAGAGACCCTGGCTCGAGAACTCTGAAGTGTTGGGCCCCGGGGTGAGGGCAGAGGAGCGCCTGCACAAGTGTTAGTCGAGCACTGTGTGCATAAGCACAGGGGACTTGAGACAAAGGACGGGGAGCTAGGCTGTGTCTGGAGAAGGCAGAGGCTTGAGGTGATAGTTACAAATCAGGAAGGAGAGCGAGAAGTCACAGCAACTGGAAGAAGCCGGAGAAGGGCTGGAAGGATGCTGGGGACAAAAGATACTGTCATCCATACAGCGACTGTATCCACTTCCTTCTTTTCCTGACCCTTGGGACAAATATCAAAATGGTCCATTGAGAATGTGAACATGTTTGTTTTCCCTGAACTAAGTCCCTCAGAACCTACCTTCACAATTTCTGGGTATGATTTGGACTACTGTTAATGTCCCTGAGGTAGACAATGGGCTTCACTTCTGGGTATCACTAACCATATATGTCTGGGTCCCTGACATTAACAGTGCTGATAACTTATTTTGTACGAGGTCAAGTCAGGAAAAAGCAAAATAAGAATTTTTTTTCTGATTTACAATAAAAATGGATTTGAGACTATGAAAAATATAGACTATGAAAATATGTAGACGTAAACATTTTGGAGTAAAACATCATTGACAAAAATGGAGCTGTATTGTTAGTATCTGTGCAGAGACAACAGACAGTGAAATGGAAGTTTTAAAAAATCTTTTATCCAGAAATTAGATCTAGTAATGACAAGAATCACTCTACAAGCCAGGGATGGCAGTGCATGCTTGTAATCCTAGTACCTGGGAGGCAGAGGCAGGAAGGTTGCTACCAGTTTGTGGCTAACCTGGGCTACATAGTGAATTTAGGGCCAGCCCAAACTACAATGAGGGACCCTTTCTCAAAAATACTATAGAAAGGAAGGAAGGAAGGAAGGAAGGAAGGAAGGAAGGAAGGAAGGAAGGAAGGAAGGAAGGAAGGGGGAAGGAAGGAAGGAAGCAAGGAAGGAAGGAAGGAAGGAAAGAAGGAAGGGGAAAGAGAAAAGAATCACTCTACATTTTCCACACTGTTACATGGCCTCGTGGCAGACTATGCTGGTGAGAGGTATCCCAGCTTTCTCCTCAACAGCTCTTTGCCCAAATAGCAGTCTGTCTTAAAATAAGATATTTAATGACTGATACAAAACGTGATACTTTAGCCATGTTCTGTAGAACATGGGTAACCATAATGTGCATACCCATAACACACACAGAGAATTCTAGGTACATTGTAATTAGGAAGATCGTCATATCATTCATAGTTAAAAATTTGAGTGTGTGCTCTGTGCCAAGCACAGCATGGGCTGATGGCAGAGGAGCGAGTGCTATCATAGAGAAACCATAATAGCAAGGGTGGGAAAGGAGAACACACATGCATTGTGTGGGACAATGGTGCCGCCGCTTTGCAAAAAACAGTTTTTGAGAGAAGTTAACCTTGTAGTCATCATGTGATCCAGCAATCCACAGTAGATTTTATCCAAGAGAAACAGACACACCTGTCCGGGAAAGTCTTGCATGCAAGCGTTCACAGGAAAAGTGGAACAAGCCCCAGTGTCTGGCCGAGGCCTGGATCAGCAAGAGAGAGTCTGTCCAGACTGCGAGATGTCACAGGCAGGACCCAGCCACGCTGAGGTGGGCTGGCTCCTGGTCTCCCCAGATTCTTATGGTGGCGCCCAATGGCCCATGCAATAGTGGACAAAGTGGAGTCTTTAGGAGGTGATCGGGTCATGAGGACAAAGCCCTTGGGAACAGAATCTGTTTCCATATAAAAGAGACCCCAGGAGCTGGGCAGGAGGGCACATGCCTGTAATTCCTGCTGGGGGGGGTAGAGAAGGAGGATCAGAAGTTTGGTCCCAACTCATGAAACTTAGCAAGACTCCGAGTCAAAATAAAAACCAAGAAAAAGGTGATGGATGTAGCTCAGTGCAGAAGCCCTGGTGCAGACTCCAGTACTGATGAAAACAAAATGCAGTGGGAAGGACCAGATGTCCCCTTTCCTCTGCTGTGCAAGGCCGCAGCCGCCTGCAGCTGAGCCTCACCCAACACTGAGTCCCTGACACCTTGGAGAGACACATCCGAGCCGCTGACGAGCCTCCCGGGCTCTGAACCTTTGTAGAGCAGCGCAGATAGACACAAATGTGCAGCATTGTGCGTGAAACTTGACGCACGCGGACCGAGAGAACTCGGTCCAAAAGCCATCACTGCGTGAAAGGCCCATCACTGTATGACATGAAACAGAATAGGCGGATCTTTAGAGAAGGCAGGGGACTGACTGGATGCTGAGGGCCGAGCAGGCAGGGGACTCAGAGTTGCGGCTGCTGCTGAGTCTCTTTTCAGGGTCCCAAAAATGTCCTAAAATTAATTGTGAAGGTGGTGGTGGCACATCACTGTACATACGCCAAAAGCCCACGATTGTAGACTTGAAATAGAAGAGCTGCTTGTCATATTAGTTATGTCTTAATACAGCTATTATGAAATGATTTTGAAATAATTTTTAAAAGGAGCCAAGATCCTGCCCTATCATCTAATTGGGATGAGCCACAAGGAAGCCAGAGAACAGAGAAACGATGCCTTTGTGATGCCAAAGGGAAATTACTTCCCTGCAGAGTTGCACAGGGTAGAGCAGGCGCTGGGCTCAGCCCGCTGCAGAGGGTCGGAGTCCCCAAATCCACTTCCTGACCACAGGGTAAATTATTATGGACAAAATCGAATCTGAAACTTCCCATGCTTTTGCAAAGAAAATTTTTCTAAGTAATTCAGTATGAATAAAATACTACAGTGGAAATCAGGAAGTATCTGAGATTTAGTATTAACACTATCACCTACTGCTGGGCATGGTGGCTCACACTTGTAATCTCAGCACTCGGGAGGCAGAAGCAGGAGGATGCTGAGTTTGAGGCTTATCTGGGCTACATAGTGAGCTCAAGGTCAGCCTGAACTCCAAAGCAAGACCCTGTCTCACAAACCTAAAAATTAATGAAATAAAATAAAATAGCATCTATTGGTGCTCACTCTGGTGGCAAATAGACTACAACTGAACTGTCCCAAGAAATTTAGTGCCCCCGCTGTGTGATATCGCCCAAGACCTCTGTGTTTCCAAATAGCTAGAAGGGAGGTTTATAGATGTTTGCATCAATGATAAGTGCATGGATGGTGGTGGTGCTGTAGGATTTGACCATCAAATAAGTACATGTATCAAAATCTAAATCATATCCTTAAATGTGTAGAATTAAAAATCAAATTAGAGCTCTAAGTACACAGAATTATAAAGTGTTGGTTAAATATCACCTCATGGCCTGAATATTTCCCACTGGGACAGGAGTGCTGCTTGGACAATAATCAGGGTCACCATTTGGCCTGAAGCCTTTGAAAAGAAGAAACAGTGTTTCATGTGAGCCATGGATTTAGGATTTAGGACAGGGTTAGACCAAAGCCTTTGGAGTGAACACTCAGGAAGAGTCTACTCAACTGATGAAATGGGAAACGAAGAATAGTAGGAAGGATGAAAAAGGACCCAAAGATGGTTATTTGAAAAAATCAGGAAAAAAAAAATATGTACACGCCCGTGAAGTTCATCAAGCAGAGAGAAGTCACAGATGGAAACGCACAAATGCAGATGGAGCAGGGGTCAAAGCAGTCAGAACGCAGAGCCACGCCGTGACATTCCCAGGCCAGCGACTCTCTCAACAGAGACTCTCACGGAGCACCCACCGGGTCTGCCTTCGAGGAAGCTTCATGCACACGCTGATGACTGCACAGTTTCACCCACTGATCCAAATGAGCCACTCTCAGTCCTGCACAAACTCCTCCAAGCACGAGGGGCACAGAGAGCCACACACTTCCCAATTTAACGAAATGCAGGTTGGTTTGCACAGCCACAAAACCAAAGCCAGGCAAGGATGGGGCAAGGACAGTTTCTGATCAGTTTTGCTCCCAAATGTAACCCTAAGCAAAACGCTAGCAGACATGAGCCGTGCCTACGTAAGAAAGGCAAAATTGGTCACAGGAAAATCTATTGTAATCTTTGCATTGATACATTAAACTGTCTTAATCCCTGAAGAATATAATACAATTTAAGATTTACCAACAATAAAAAAACCCCTTAGACTACAAGTAGAAGGGAACACCTCAACATAATGAAGGCTATCTTTAAAAATTAAGAAAACTGCTGGGAATATAGCTGAGTGGGAGAGGGTTTACCTAATGTGCATGAGGCCCTGGGTTCCAACCTCAGCATCAATCAATCAGTCAACGAGTCAGCAATCAACCAGCCGCAGGGAATACCAAACTTCAAGAGAGAACACTAGAAACATGCTCTTGAAAATGAAGAACGACTGTAAGATAGAAGTCTTCCTCCCAGAGTCTATGTGGTGATAGGAATGCTAGGTGGCTTGTGGTCATTACATAAGACAAGGAAAAAAAGAAAATAATAGAACCAGAAGGAAGAAACACATCCAAGAAGAGATTTGACTGGCTTCTCGGGAGATGGGGTGTTGCTCATGGAGCATGTGTTTAGCATCTGCAGCACCCTGGGTTTATCCTTAGCTCTAAAACCAGACCCAAGAGAAAAAGAGAAAACCTTAGGGACTATGGAGGTAGGTTAAGCAAGTATTCCAGGTAAGATGCCACTTGTGACGTCAAACACAAAGATTAGGGCCAGATCTCAGTGTCCTTAGAGAGACACTGGCCCAGGATTTCTCAGCTAACCCCACATGGGAAAGGGTGTTGTCGTGTTCCTTGCAGACCTCTTGAAGGGTTAAATGTGTATCTGGGACAATCTGGAAGCACAAGACATTTGGGCTGTAGATCAAAACTTTGGTTGTAAGTTAAAACTAAAATTCCAGTCATAGCCCAAGTTGTTCATCTGTCAAACAGGTTATAACTCAAGGGTCCACTGTATAGTCTATATGGCAGTATCCATGCTTCCAGGCATCTACTGGGGGTCCTGGGACGTCCCCCCAGAGCATAGGGACCACTCTATAACATTCTGACTCCATCCCTCATTCTGATTTCCTTTTAAAGCTCCATTTTGGTTCCTGTTCAGCAGGTCATACCATAGCCAGAAATATCCCTCGATGCCACAGACTTTTCCCAGGAGCTCTGTTTCTACGCCTGGGTTGAAGCAGCCCTATAATCTCCCCGCTAGAGCCTGCTTTTGTTTCCTTTTTTACCCCAGAGTTTTAGATTGTGAAATTCCTTTGTTAATAGAGATAAAAATATAATGCTGAAACATTTCACTATCAATTCAAGAGCACTCAGGCATTCAAAAAGGGGCCCTTTTCTGGGGCTGTTTCAGAGAAACTCAAAATATCAATTCTAATTCCTTTGAGAATTGGCTGTGTAGAAATATTTACAGAAAGTTGGGGTCTTTCCTCCCTCCCAGAGCACAGATGCGGACTGTGGGCAGCGGGGAGGCGAGGGCGGCCTTTCAAGCTGTGTTGATTCTGGAAATAACTCTGGAAAATCTTCCTATGGCTCCCCAGGGCCGCGGAGGAGCCAGAGCAGAACATGACGAAGGAAAACAAACCGAGCCTCCGTGATGGTTAGCAACACTTCTAAAAAAGCTCTTTCTTCAAGCTTCCAGACAGACCTAAGGGACTAGAAATGAACTCGAAAGGGTGAAGAAGTCAGTACACAGAGCAAGGCCTAAAAAAAATATTTAACCCAACTTTATAACTGATTTAGATAGTGGAAATTTTATAAACAGAAAGTCCATGGAAATCCAGCAGTTTGAAGTGGATGTGAGACGTTTGTTTATTTTTGTCCATTCTCAGTTTGGTTGTGAAGTCATTCCCCAAGGACCAGGCAAGCGGCTCCCTCTCCGCCCACCCCTGGGAGGGCACCGTGTGCTCTGTGGCCCTTTATGCCCCTCGGGCCTGGGCCTGGCTGGCTGGAGTACAGCTGCTTGTAGGATGATGGAGGGATGAGTGGATGTTCATGGAGATATTTCCAGCTGGATCTGAGAGAGAAAATCCATGCTTCTCTTCGTCCTTGGACTGTTAGATTGGAAAGTGCCAGAAGTCAAGACTCCTGCTACATAGATATGGGGTCTACAGGACGCTGACCTTTAAGAAGCCTCCAACCCAGGCTAGTGTGGCTGCATTGCCCAGTAGGTCAAAGGGAGGACATTTGGGGGACCCAGAGAGCTAGGGCAGAATGCAGGCCTCAGGTCCTGGGTGCTCCTGGTGCCATCTGTCAATGCTGGCCGCCATGGGCCCGCCTGAGCTACACAGCTCTTTGGGTCTACCTTGCTTTGCATTGAGGGCCACTCTTTCAAAGGCTGTATAGCCTGGAGATTCTAATGTGCCCTGGGGCATGGTGGCACAGGCCTCTAATCCCAGCACCCTGGAGGCAGAGGCAAGAAATCACTGCAAGTTCAAGGTTAGCTAGGCTGAATAGTGTGTCCAAGGCCAGCCTAAACTACACAGCTGGCTCCTGACTCAAAGAACAGAACAAAAACAAAAGACTCAATGTGCACATCACCAGAAAAGCAAGAAGGCAGCTCTGCCAAGATGTGAAAAAAGAAGACCAAAGGTCAACACTCTTAAGAATTATTTGAAATAGTAGGCTGGGGGTTTAGCTCAAGTGGTACTGTGCCAACCTTGGACACACAAGGGCCAGAGTTTGATTCCCCAGTACCGCCAAAAAAAAAATATTTGAAATGGAAACAAACATATTTAGGGCATAGATTTGTCTGTTCTAGTTTTTTATTTACATGTTTATTTCACCTATTCATGTTCTTTCCCAAATACAAAATTCTCTCTTGAGTTTTAATTTGTATTAGCACAATTTGCAGTGCATAATGATCATTTTTGGTGGAGAGTTGACAAGCGTACATAATGCATCTTAATTCTTTGTATATCACCTTTCCCTTCATAATATTCATTCTCAAAATGTAACAGTGTTGAAAGAGTGTTAGCCTTTGAGTGTTTACTACATAGACACCTACTGCTTTATTTGTATTAATCTCTATTCATCCTCACCAAAATCTGTAAGATATGTATGATTTCTCCCCATTTTGTAAATGGGTAAGTTGAGGGTCAGGAAGGTTAAAGAGTTTCTTCCAGGAAAAAAGATGCAGACAGGATTCAAAGCATCTCAAACTCAAGTACTGGGCTTTTCATAGAGAAATAATTTATTTTATTTATTAATTTTTACCTGATTCTGAATTTTATTTTGTTAACTCAAGTTTTTTTGGTTTTAGTTTTTGAGACAGGGTCTTGGTTTATAGTTTAGTCTGGCTCTGAGCTCACTATGTAGCCCAGGCAAGCCTGGAACTCAGCAATCCTTCTGCCTCTACCTCCCAAGTGCTGGGATTATAGGCATGAGCCACCACACTCAGCACTGTGGTGTGTGGTACTGATTGCTGGTGGGTGTGAGTTACCACACCCGGTATTGTTGTATGTGGTTACTAGGGCTCAAACTCAGGACTTTGCATTTGCTAGGCAGGTGCTGGAACCACTGAGCTAAATCTTCAGCCCTTTAGCACAAGTTTTAACAGAACATAATTTCCAAAAATTCTCTTTGTGAATAATAGAATACTGTAATGGTTTTTGGTGGAAACTGCTTTTATGTAATTGTTTTCATCCTATTGAGCAACAGCAATTCAAAGATCCTATCTTTGTTACAAGAATACAGAAATATTTGAAAGGGTTGAATACCATTAATCTTGTTTATAACCAAATTACACATTTTAGAATTTTCAAATAAGTTTTGCCACTGAAGGATTTCAGGGCCCACCACCCCGAAATGTGTCCCTTTGGTGTGCTGCTTGTTTTGAGAGGAAAACATTTGAAAAAGGGGACTGTTTGCTGAGTTCCAGCCTGCGAAAGGGGCTCAGTCATCATAACCTCCCACCCAGTCTCCAACCCAAGAAAAGGCCTTATCTCCTTGAGGGCCCTGGGGTCCGACCACCCCAGACAGACCTTGTCACTCTCTGTCACATTCTTCTGAGGGTCCCCTCGTCCCTCCTCAGGGTCATTCACAGCACCCTACGTGGTCTAGGTCTCCCGCCCCTCCTCCTATCGCAATGGTATGAAGGACCCCAAATTACCCTGCGTTCAGTATTTTTTTCCTTCTACAATACCTCTTCATATAATATTAGAAGTCAGTAAAGTATACAGTGTCAGTTTACTTTGTAGACTCAGCTATAAAACTTCTGACAATAGAAGTTTCCTCTGTCACAGAGTATTCCAAGGCAAAGAAAAGATTGGAAATGCCCCGAAAGGTCCTGGACTCTAGGACCAGATTTACCTACTAGGAGACTTGGACCTGCTTCTCAGTAGCAGAGCTGGTTCTAGAATTCTCCTCTCTGGTTTCCACCCAGGGCCTTTAGACAAATATGAGCGGAAGCTGGGTTGTTGGGCCTGGATGGATAGATATGAAAAGAAAGGAGCCTGATGAAGCCCTCTGGCTTCTTTCCCAGCTTTTCAAACCAGTTGTTTTCTTCTGTGCTGCTGGGTATTGAAACCAGGGCCTCAGCCATCAAGGCAGGCGCTGTACCTCCAAGCTGAGGCCCCAGCCGCTGCTGTCTTCACGTCACTACCTAGCCTTCCATTTGGCCAGCATGAAACCTGATCTTTCTGTCCATCTTAACTCTGTCACTGATAGCATTCAGCCCACAAACAGAAAGATGGTTCAAAAGCTGTCACGAGACACTTGCAAACAAACTCAGCTGTACATACCTGGCTTGTATTTATGGCCTCTGTTCCACACAAGAGAACTGGAAGTTCTCACAGGACAACAGCAGAAGAGGGGACAAAGAAACAGGACAGTCACCAAAACACCTGATGGGTCAACTTTGGGGTCCTAATAGGTGAGGGTTAAAGCAGAAGGGACTTCTCTCAAACAGACAGGCTCCTGTCTCTAGGGAAACAGGAGTGCTCTGGGACCCACCCGCATCCTGCAAATCTGAGTGGGTGTGGTGGCATTCAGCACGAGGGGTCCCTTTGGGTCTTGTCTGCTCTGTAGGGCTGAGAGCGGGCTCAGGCCTCCAAGCAATGCAGGGCCCCAGGGCACACCGACGATGGACTTTAGCACCCAGACTTTCCACAACGTGTCTTGAGCAACTAGAAAAACAACCATTCCTTCATCTTGACCAGAGAGAAATCAAAAACTTCTTGAGCCCTCATTTCCTGTTAGCTTATGAAACACAAAGTAAACATTTAAGGGAATGTGGCAGCACAAAACAATTGGCCCCATTGTGGCATGGATGGTGTTTTCTTTTTTCCTTTTACACTAACTGCGTGAAGAAATCGAACAAAAGAGTTGGCCCTGGATCTCAGGACGGGCAGGGAGGCCCCTCAGCAGGGACTGGACGGACATTTTCAAGGTCAGGGCTGAAGTGACCTTGATTACCCAGAATCCTTTTCCTTAAAGGAAATGGCTGTTGGCCCTTTGCAGGCCTCAGAGTTGTTCTGAGGGGTCAGGGAACAGAGTTGTGGTGATCCGTGATGGTGACTCCAGCCCAACCTTCCCAGATTGGAGAAAGACACCAGCAAACCTGGGTGTTAAGTCACTGGATGAGAAATATCCCATGACCGTGGGGAGATGCTTATTTGGGAGCATGTGAGCTGTCCTTTCACTCACCCGGCAAAGGCTTTTTCAGGACCTGCCGTGTGCCTGGAATGTGCTAATCTCCAGGAATACCCCAGATAAATCAACAATTCACTACCCTCGTGGAATTCAGAAGGGCAGTGACAGTAACAGTGACAGTCTCAGAAGCACTGCCGTGGAAACAAAGAAATACTGGGCGTGGCAGTGCACACCTGTAATCCCAGCACTCCAGAGGCTGAGGCAGGAGGATCACCAGGAATTTGAGGACAACCTAGGTGGGTCTCTCTAGACAAGGTCTCCAGAGAGGTTGTAAACAATCTTCTTTCAGCTACGTATCTGAAAGAACACAATACAATGCCTTATTTATTTAAATTTTTGAAAAAATACCCACAAACACAAACCTGCAGGAAAGTTGAGTGCAAACCCCGCTCTCCCCAAGTCACTCGTCCCCATATGTCCTAGGACCCATCCACCCTTCCACTTGGCATGGCATTGTCCCATCCCCTTCTTTGTTTTTTCCTTGACCTTCGTGACCTTGTGGCTTTTGAGAACAACAGGAGGCTGCTTTGTAGGGGAGACGGCAGGGCAGGGTGCACGGTGCTGTGACCTCGTGGCTGGGGTCGGGAGGGTCCTGGAAGTCTCCCGTCCTCCCGTGTGGTACAGACTCCGATGCGCCAGGTGCTAGTGAGGGGTTGCGCTGGCATCTGCGGCCTCCTTCCCAGGGAAGCTGCTCTTTCCCCCTCTGTACCTGTTGTGGGTCTTCTTACCGTTATTAACCCACGTTTGCTGTTAACGTTTACATCCCTGTGGGGAGTCGGTCCTGTACTTAACACATCTTCGCTCCTTTCTCATCTTTTCTCCTCCCCTCCCTTGCCAGCCTCATCAGCTCTTGATCATCTTCCCATTTGAGAAAAAGCTGCCTCCCTAATTCCTACTGTTTTTTATTTTGCTTTGTATTTCTACTTTGAGTTCCTCGTCTAGGAGAAACCATGAAACTTTTACCTCCTGTGTCTGCTTTACCTCACTTGACACTGTGGTCTCAAGGTGCACCCGTTTTCCTGCAGACACTCAGGTCTACCCCTCTTTGTGGCCCCTGTACCATCTGTTACGATCTGACTTCTCCGTGAAGCCCATGCTTTCTGGCGTCAAATAGAATCTCAGGGCTTGGCATCGCTGGCCATTAGAGAAAAGCTGATTAAAATCACCCTGAGAGGGCCGGAGGATTAGCTCAGTGGTTCCAGGGCCTGCCTCGCAAACGCAAGGTCCTGAGTTCGATCCCCAGTAACCACATATAATGCTGGGCGTGGAGACTCACGCCCACCAGCAATCAATACCACATACCACAGTGCTGGGCGTGGAGGCTCACACCTGTAATCCCAGCACTGGGGAAGCAGAGGCAGGAGGATTTCTGAGTTCCAGGCTTGCCTGGACTACATAGTGAGCTCTCAGCCAGTCTGAACTACAAAGTGAGACCCTGTCTCAAAAAAAAAAAAAAAAAAATCATCCTGAGATCCCACCTCACCACCAGTACATATCTTGACTGAGCTCCCTAAAGACGTACCTGCCCTCAGCGGGCTCACCACATTTGCCAAGGTGGCTTCGCACCTCTCCTGCTCCACGTGGCAGGCTGGCATCTGCTGCCATCTTCTGGGGGGCTCAAACTGTCCCTTCAAGCTGACCACCATGCGCTCCGGACTTCCATCCCAGCCCAGAAGTTGCTGTTGCTCCACGGGGCTGTGCGCACAGGAAGGGCTTTGGAAACACAGGTCTGGGGCCAGGTGAGCTCCTTTCAGTTGAGCTGCTGCAGCCCTGGGGGCAGGACAGAGCCACACATGCGCTCACACGGTCAAACACAGCCATCCCTTCAGCTTCAGCTCTTATTGGGACCCCAAGTCCACACCAACACCTCTAATCCCAGTCCCTTTCTTCCATACTTTGTCTCCTTCCTCTGACCCCCATCTTCCACGGATGCCATTTACTTGATCTGTCCCCACAATGCCAATCTTCCCCACCTGGAGGACACCCAGGACCCACTCCACCCACTGCCCGATTGACACTGCCCCAGGCTGTCCTCTCACAGAGACCCTGACCCCGTCTGGTGGCCCCCAGACCATACATCTCCTCATGTGCTCACCAGGGTCCTCTCACCTGCCCGACGCCATGCTGGGTCTCCAGGACACGCCCTGTGCTCCGATGCACCCCAACACTTCCTCCTCTTCTCCCCTGGCCTCTAACACCAGATGTTAGTGGAAGATGGAAGTGTCTGAAGTTCTCTCCAGAACGGAGACGCCGGGGACGTATCATGGCCTCCATGTAACTCCATGGACTTGTGAGGTCATATCCCCGAAAGGGCAAATACAGATCCCCACAGCCTTTTAAGGTATTTTTCAATTTTAAAAGTAGGAGTCAGTGTTGCTATTTATCTTATACTCGGACAGTTTTATCCTTATTTAAACGTAGCTGTTCAGCGTTTCAGTTCAGTGCTGCAAAAGCTAATAAAAAATGTCAGAAAAATACAGCTAAATTATACCATGATTACTTAAGAAATTTAAAAAGTATAAACGTCCTCAGAGATTCAAGTATAACGTTTCAAAGACCGTCTTGAACCGGTACCGTCTGGTTCCACTAGATTTAATTCATAAGCAAACACACAAAACCCAAAATCCCTCAGACAACTGGGGCTATCATCTGTCTCCGTTGACGCTTTGATTTCTATGGCATTTACCTTCCCCTCAAATACTCAGCTGGGAAGTGATACATTTTGGGGATTTAAAAAACAAAAGCCAAGACCAGAACAGCCACCCTCCCCCACTGGGTGTCCTGGTGGCCAGCGACCACCGCCAAATTCAAAGCTGGCAGACCCCCCTGAATTTCGTAGGCTGTGGTGAGGTCCCAAGATGGGCTTGGCAGGGATCATGGCCAAAGACCACCCTGATATTCTAGTACTATTGCAGCTACAAGGAGTGATTAGAAAACACTGTGAATGTTTAAATTTTAAAAGTTACTACAACAGCGGGGTGTGGTGCCTCACGTCTGTCATCCCAGCACTCGGGAGGCAGAGACAGGAGGACTGCTGAGTTCGAGGCTTGCCTGGGCTACATAGTGAGCTCAGGGCCAGCCTGAACTACAAAGCGAGACCCTGTCTCAAAACAAAACAAAACAAAACAAAAAGTTACTACAAGAGACGCATTGCCAGGAATCCCCCTCAATTTCTCCCCCTCGCTGAAATAATAGTCACACTCCCAAGCATGTTGCCATATTTTTAATTTAACTCTTTTTTATAAAAATTTACACTAATACATGTATTTATAAAGTGCAGTGTGATAACTGGAAGTGTATGTACAATGTACAGTAATCAAATTGAGGGAATTAGCATCATGTTGCTGTTTTGTCTTGGTGCCTACAAATACTGTGATCTAAAAGGGACAAGAAAAGCCGGCTGTGGTGGTGCCTCCCTATAATCCCGGCACTTGGGAGGCTGAGGCAGGAGGATCACCAAGAGCTCAAGGCTGGCCTGGGCTACATAATGAGTTCAAACCCAGCATGAACTACATAGCGAGACCCTGTCTCCAAAATAAAATACTAAAATAAAATAAGAGGGACAAGAAGAACCTGCAGGGGCTGATAGTGTGTCCACTGTTCTGATTGCCACATATACAAACTGAGCTACCTACTCTTTAACGTTCATTTACTCAGTGGGAGAATAAAGTAGGATGAACCCTTACATTTTCAAAATACATTTGCGTGAAAGACACATTTCTATGAACCCCCCTAGAAGCACGCCCCCCCCAACACAAGTGCCCCATTGTGCTTTGCTGTTTCCTGCAGCAGCTCTGGAGTCCTCTTCCCCAGGTGTCTTCTGTTGCCCTGTCATGGCTGCCTCGATGTCCTGAATCAACTCAAAGTATTTATCTTTCATGCTCATTTTGACTTGAGGAAGAGCCAGAGTTTGTACAGGGCCAGATCCAATGCATGACACGAGAACGTAGTCATGTTCTTGTTCATTTTTGTCTTTTTTTTTTGAGGCAGGGTCTCACTGTGTAATTTGTACAGGACTTGAACTCATTATGTAGCCCAGGCTGGCCTCAAACTCATGGTGATCCTCCTGCCTCAGCCTGCTAAGTACTGGGATTGCAGGTATACATACACCACTAGACCAGACCTACAAAGCTCTTATCTAACAGAAATTATTGTAAACAATTGATTGACCCAAGATGATTAAAAATGAAGTGAAGATTAAATTTTTTTTTTTTTGAGACAAGGTTTCATTTTGCAGTTCAGGCTGGCCCTGAACTCACTATTTAGCCCAGGCTAGCCTCGAACTCACAGCAATCCTCCTGCCTCTGCCTCCTGAGTGCTGGGATGACAGGCGTGAGCCACCACACCTGGCAAAACCTCCAAAATGTGAGCTCCATGAACCTCTCTCCTCTATCGATTTCTCCACCTCAGCTGTTCTGTGTTAGCAACAGAAAGCAGATGAAAGACGGGGCAGCCTGGTGTTGGGCCTCCTGCTGGAGGTGGCAAAGGCCTATGCTGGTTATTGATTGATTGATTGACTTCATTACTGTTGCAATGCTGCGGACTGAACCGAGGACCTTAGCACATGCTGGGCAAACACTCAACCATGAAGCCACACCCCAGTGGCCAGCCATTGATTCCCAGCTGCCATGCCCTGGGAGAAACGTGTGCCTGAGGGCTGTCACTAACCCTGAGGTCTCTGCCTGGCATCTTCTGTGTGTGTCTGGAGTAAACTTCCCATGTGTCCGCCCCGGACTTCTGGAGAAAGAGTGGGACACAGTGGAGTGGAGGTCACAGGACATTGTCTCACTAGAGGACAGGAGCTCGGATCAAATTGACAGTGGATGGCAGGGAGGGCTCTGAGTCCAAGTGGTGCTATTTTACTGAGCTCTGCTCTGTCGGGTGTCACCCCTTTTCTGATGATGAAAGTTCTGGTCACTTCCTGATGCAGGGTGAGGGACCTGAAGGCCAGGAGGTACGGGCCTTGCTGCTGGAGACAGCAGGAAGTTCCTGCTGCACCTGTCCATTCTCAGTCACCCTTGTGTCCAGGGCATATTCGTGGCTGGCTTCCTGTGGTTCCCTTCTGGGGAAGCAGCAGCCACCAGAGCCACTTGGAGAACTGGGTGCCCCACTCCCCACTACCCTGTCTCCCAAACATTTTACCATCACTCTGCTGTGGGCGAGGGAGCTGGAGACCCACTGCCCCACTCTGATTTCCACCCTCTGTGCTTTCCCACAATGGGATATGTTTTGTGAATACAGACAAGGTACTTTCCAATACAAAATATTTTCTTTTGCTTAATATTGTCTGTATAACATCTCCCTATATTAAAATGTTTTAATGATCCAGAGAGAAAGAGAGAGAGAGAGAGAGAGAGAGAGAGAGAGAGAGAGAGAGAGAGAGA
>PVIC010041865.1:0-16045 GCA_004025085.1 Thryonomys swinderianus | reverse complement strand
AGAAATAGGGCACAGGTGCAATGGTTCAGCACGTGGAGGGGCTCTGGGTCCTTCTGCCTTCTTTTCTTATCTCATCTTTTGCACCCTGTCCTACCCACACACTGGCCTTCGGGGTCTTTATGATGCTACCTGGCTGATAAATACTTCCTAGAAGACCCCACTTGCCCCAGTGAGGCGACCTTATCTTCTATCAGCAAGCTGATGGTACCATCCCTACCAGACAAGAGTGAGTAATTTACTAATTTTATTGGGTCAGGAACCATTGTGTTTTAAAGTCGAGTATTTGCAAAGAAACACAAAAGGCCATTGTCTTAGTCCATTCAAGCCCCTGCAACAAAACACCATTAAGTGGGAAGCTTATAAACAACAAAAATTTGTTGCTTACAGATCTGGAAGCTGGATGTCCACGACAGCAGCAGATTTGGTGTCTGATGAAGGCTCTGTCTCTGCTGTATGGCTGGTACCTCCCCATGTTCTCACATGCCACGGTGGACAGCTCCCTCAGGCTTCTTTTGTGAGACTCTGCTCCCAGAGTCTCACCCCCTGCTAACACCCTCGCTCTGGGACAAGGCTGCTGCTTGTGCATTCAGCACCAGCACTCAGTCCATAGTGCCACATCTCAGGCCCTGGCACAGGCTGGGGAGCTGTCCCGTACCTTAGGCTGGGGGACACCAGCTCAGGCTTGTCACTGAGGCCTGGAGAGAGGCCAACTTACCTTGCTGCCCTGCGTAGAGCAGAGTCTAGCACCAGCACATAAATTTAAAAAAAAAAAAATATATATATATATATATATTAAGGAGGGAGGGTGACTGGGGCTGTGGTTTAGTGCAAATGGCCTGACTTCAAGCCCCAGTAACCTCTGCCTTTGCCCAAAACAGAAAAAATAGTTCAGTCAGGTTTTGCTTCAAAATGAATTATTAAAAAAGTCAATGAGGGGCCGGAGAGTTAGCTCAGTGGTTCCGGCGCCTGCCTCGCAAGCACAAGGTTCTGAGTTCGATCCCCGGTAACCACATACAATGCTGGGCGTGGTGACTCACTCCCACCAGCAATCAATACCACATGCCACAGTGTCGGGTGTGGTGGCTCACGCCTGTAATCCCAGCACTCGGGAGGCAGAGACAGGAGGATTGCTGAGTTCGAGGCTTGCCTGGGCTTCATAGTGAGCTCAGGGCCAGCCTGAACTACAAAGCGAGACCCTGTCTCAAAAAAAAAAGTCAACGAGCTGCTATTGCTATGTAGATTTCAGAACCCCAGATAAAGTGGGTAAGTATTAGTGACACATACAAAAGCTCACTCATGGTATATGGCCTTAAAATGCTGTTATTTCTAGTTAATTTGTAATTTTTTTTTTTGAGGCAGGGTCTCACTTTGTAGTTCAGATTGGCCCTAATCTCACTATATTAGCCCAGGCTAGCCTCAAACTCACAGAAATCCTCCTGCCTCTGCCTTCTGAGTGCTGAAGTTGCAGATATGAGCCACCACATCTGACATTACGGTGTGTGGTACTGATTGCTGGGGTTATGGGCATGAGCCACCACACCTGGCAGTGTGGTATGTGGTACTGGAGATTGAACTCAGGACCTTGTGCTTGCAAGACAGACGCCGGAACCACTGAGGTAAATCCCAGGCCCAATTTTTAAAATATTAATGATGGGGCCGGAGATTAGCTCAGTGGTTCCAGTGCCTGCCTGGCAAGCACAAGGTCTCTGGTTCAATCCCCGTAACCACATACAGTAATACTGGGCGTGGTGACTCATGCCCACCAGCAATCAATACCACATACCACAGTGCTGGATGTGGTGTCTTACACCTGTAATTCCAGCACTCAGGAGGCAGAGACAGGAGGATTGCTGAGTTCGAGGTCTCCTAAACTTTTTACTTCCCTATGATACCTCCTTCTGGTGGGATCAGGGTAACTGCAGGCAACCTGGGGTCTGTAGTGGGATGCTGAGCCAGGCTCAGGGGACCAAGCTGGCCTGGGGGTTCAGTTTCCTGCTATGGGGTACACTGAGGATCAGCTGTCCCCTTCAGTTCACCCCCAGTTCCTAGCAAGGACTTCCGCTCTGTGAGGTACACCATCCAGCTGCAGTTCTGTTCTTTTGCAATTTGCAGGAAAGTTCTTTACCCTGAGGTGAAACCACCTTCTGGGCCTACAATAAATGTTTCATGGATCTCAATCCCTGTCTTTCCATACCAGGGCCAATCTATTATAAATGGGTTTTTCCATTTTAAGAAGATAAATGATCTGTACAGGAGGAGAAAAGGGCCACTGGGCTGTTTCCAGCAAGTTTCCACATAGAGAAAAGAGTCACTCGCAGCAACAGTGACTATAAAATAGTTTATTTCAACCTCAAAGTGAGGCCTACAGCTGCCTGTCATCATTGCACTGTTGGGTCCCTGGTGCCATACCGCCAAGACCACCCTCAAGCTTGCTGATTCTCTAGAAGGACTTCAGAATGCCTGAAAACAGCTGTTTGTATGGTTATATTTACTGCAGTGAAAGGATTTTATAACAGATTGAAAGCAAGTGTGTGTGTGTGTGTGTGTGCACATGTATGCGCACACACAGAGTCCAGAAGAACTGGAACAGGGGTTTCCTGCTCTTCCTCTCCTATGCAGCATAGTCCCTTCCAAGTTAGTGTGAGACATTTTCTTGGAGTTTTGCATCCAGGGGTGTGCCCGGGCCTTGGTATCATCTTGACTGGTTCCTATGGTCAAATGCCCACTTGGCTGACCTTAGTCTCCAACCCTTCTTCAGGTTGAGCTGATTGGGTGACCAAGCCCTGAATCATAGTGGACATTCTGGTGTGGTTCAGACATCCACTGCATAAAGAAGGGGACTCATCAGCATGACATTCTAAGGGTATAGTGATTACTCACCAGCAGTGGTGGTCAAAGGCCAGGCTTCCCGCTGAGCAAGGTTAAAGTCTTTACTACGTGAGCTGGGTATGGTGGTGCACACCTGTGATCCCTCTACTAAAGGAGGATGAAGCAGGAGGATTTCAAGTTTGATTCCAGCCTGGACAGCATAGCAACTTAGTATGAATCTGTCTTAAAAAAAAAAAAAGGTTATAAAGGGCTGGGGGTATAGCTCAGAGAAAAGGTCCTAGGTTTAGCTTCCAGCACTATGAGAAAGCAAACCAAAAAGACCCAATCTCCACTCAAAACACAAATTAACCGAGCAGGCCATGATACAGTGTCTATAATTCGGAACTTCACACTTGTCTGCCACTGTGACCAGTGCCACCCCACAGATCTGTTCTCTCCTCTCAGCCTCACCTGTGTCTCTAACTGCCAAGGCCACATCTTCTGTCTGTTGCCCCACTTTTAACCATTTCTTTTCTAAGACTCTTGCTCAAAAAATATGGTAGGTTACTCATACTGTCTTTGATAAAAATTTTTGTTTGACCCAATGAAGTCTCAATTTTCCGTTAGACTTCGTTTCTTAGAAAAAAAGCATACATCCAAGATTTATTGAACTCATGATGAGGGAGAGCAGTGAATGGGTAGAGCTGCTTGTGGAGAGATGTGGGATATATGGTGGTAAATTGGAGACACACTTAACACAGCTAGCCTATTGGCCACCACAGCCCAGCAGCACAGCACCCTTGGGGTGTTGCTTCCCTTATGATCTGTCTTAGTCACTTTCTCGTCGCAGAGACACAATGCCCAACACCTACCACTTAAAGGAGGAGAGGTTTATGTTGGCTCATAGCTCTGGTCCATGATTGGCTACTCTAGAGTAGAATGGTATGGTAGAGGGGCACAGCAGAGCAAAGCTGCTTGCTTCATGATGTCCTGGAAGCAGAGGGCAAAGAGAGGAGCTGTGGAGGGAGATAAATTCTTCTAGCCATATT
Organism: Thryonomys swinderianus; assembly: GCA_004025085.1. Taxonomy (NCBI): domain Eukaryota; kingdom Metazoa; phylum Chordata; class Mammalia; order Rodentia; family Thryonomyidae; genus Thryonomys; species Thryonomys swinderianus. The sequence continues at coordinate 12,188 of PVIC010041865.1, read as the reverse complement.
CTCCCAGGGTCCTGTCATTTCCTACCAGTCCCCTACTCCTAATAGCATGTGAGCTCTAAGCTTGCTGTGTTTAGATGTCTGCCTGAAGCCTCACGTGCTCTTAGGCGGTGCTTTGCAGAGGCAGCTGTGGTTGAGTTATGGTGAGGCTAGGCCTGAGAGCCTAAGTGCTCTGAATAAAAGGCCAGAAAGATGTTGTTAAGCTCCCTTGTTGCTTCTGTTGTCTTCTGCAGCCATGAACTGTTTCCTCTCAGCCATCCTGCCTTGGAGCCAGACATGGCTATAACTTCTGTGAACTGTAAGCCAAATAAACCTTTTTCCTTTTAATGCTAGGCGTCAAGTATTCAGTCTCAGTAAGAAGAGAAAAACTAAGACACGTCCATAATCTAATCACCTTTCAAAAACCCCACCTATGAGGAGCGTGAGACTCTTGAGGGACATCTAGATACAAACCATAACGTGATCCATGCCTGACTGACTAGGAGCAGCTGCCATCCAGGATCGAAAAAGTACCAGACCTCACACTACTAGCCTGGGGAAGGACCAGGACTCAAAATTCAAAGTAGTTTGTACTAAACGCGTGTGACTTTTACCCCACTGAAAAGTTGGGAGCTGGGGATGTAACGCAGTGGTAGAGTACTTGCCTAGCATGCAGAGAGCCCTGGGATCAATCTCTAGCGCTACCCTCCCCCCAAAGGAAACGTGGAGCCACCCTAAGTCAGAGGTTGTTCGCAGAAGTACACAATCACTGGCAAGGAGTGCTGGGCTGGAAGGTGGGATCATAGACAGCGGCCTGGGTCTCCCTTCGCCTCATCTCTGAGTCCAGCCTTCCCCTTTCTGTGCACTGGCTGGTGGGAAGGTAAAATGGTTCGACTTTTCTGGAAATAGCAAAATCAGCATCATGTTCTAGTTACATATTATGGTATAGTAGATCCAGGATCTTTTTCGGCGGCCCATAAACCAGTATGGAAAAGGTAGAGGTACGGACATGCTTTGGGTGTATATTTGTCTCTTGATATTCTCAAGAATATAACCCCTGAAGTTGAGAACCACTGACTTCTAGATAAACCAGCGGTAAAGACCTTGCTTTTTCCGACCCTGGCTCGGGCTGGTGGAACATACAACTCTCACCTCTGTGTGGAGTCTAATCCCACGGAGCCTGCAGCTGTGTTAAGGGTAGGGACAGGAGCACTGGAGACTGCCAGCTCGTTTTCAGTCCACGCAAGGATACCAACTCTGAAAAATTTCCAAATCACTTAATTTGTCTAATAAATTTCACACCGAGTTTTCCAAAGCTGCCTTCAGAAAGGCTGTCGATAACATCTCTCACACTGCTCTATGAGGTCTGCTGCCAGCTGGCGACAGCACAGTCACAGGTGGGGGGCACTGCCCATATGGCAGGTCCCTTCCCACTTCTTTCCTGTCTTCATCTGAATACTTCAAGCAGTAGCATCTGATAGTGAAGAATGGAAACACAAAGTCTTGATTTTAATGATTTAATATACCCCTTCTCAAGCATTGAAGCGCATTTAGATATGGATTTCTAATTGCTGTCTTATGTGAGATCACTCTAGTTTTATAGTACATACTCCAGTCAGTCTCACTAAATTTTTAAAATGTTTACCTTTTACATTCATTCTGGAGAACTTTCAGGTAAAATGATTAAAAACCCTCCTCCAAATACACATAATGCAAGAGGATAAAAAAAATCAATTAAGGGGTGGGCCGGAGATTTAGCTCAGTGGTTCCGGTGCCTGCCTCGCAAGTGCAAGGTCCTGAGTTCGATCCCAGTAACCACATACAACGCTGGGCATGGTGACTCACGCCCACCAGCCATCAATACCACATACCACAGTGCTGGGTGTGGTGGCTCACGCCTGTAATCCCAGCACTCGGGAGGCAGAGGCAGGAGGATTGCTGAGTTCGAGGCTTGCCTGGGCTTCATAGTGAGCTCAGGGCCAGCCTGAACTACAAAGCGAGACCCTGTCTCAAAAAAAAAAATCAATTAAGGGGTAAATCAAAGCAAGGAAAGGATATGGTGGAAAATGAGACAAAGTTATGGTACATTAGTGCATAAAAATGGGCCCAATATTTGCTTTAAATATTGTAGCAGCAAAGGAAATAGAGTTTGAAGCATTCAGGAGGGGAAAAAAGAGGGTGGAAGTTTGTCAGTAAGATATAAGAAAAATATTGCCTCAGGTTTTTCAAAGAAGGATGACGGCAGGGCAGGGCCAGGTCTCAGTGCTTCCAGGCTCAGTGGAGGGGCCAGCCATCTAGGGTAGAGCTTTGTGAGGCCAGGGAAATGGTCCCAGTGTGCACCGCTTTCTAATGAATTGGCCAACATTTTATTTTTAATTATCTTTTAGTTTTTTTTATTAGTACATGTTTGCTGTACATGTTTACAGTCTTGTGTGGAGATGATACTCATACATAACACATCCTAATTTCTGCTTTCATCCCCTTTGCCTTTTCTCCCTTCCCCTTCTTCCATCTCTTAGTTCCCTTTCCATTTGAGAAAGATCCTCCTCCCTACTTCCTCTTTTCTATCTTTTATTTTGTTCTTTATTTATAATTTGTGTTTTTTTATATAAGAGAGATCATGTAATATTTTAACTTGTGTGTCTGATTTATTTCATTTAAATTTATGGTCTCAAGTTGCATCCATTTTCTTACAAGTGACTCAAATTTATCTTTCTTTGTGGCAGACTAGAACTTTATTGTGTGTAAATGGCATATTTTCTTTATCCATTTGTCTTACTTTTCTTGCTGCTGAGCAAAATGTCCAAAATCCAAAGTTAAAGGTAGGAAGGTTTATTTCAGTTCACAGTTTGTAGAAGTTTCAGTGCACAGTTGGCTGCTGTAAGGCAGAGCAGTGTGGCAAAGGGGTGACACAGAGGAGAAACAGTTCATAGTGGACAGAAGGCAACATAGCAGTGAAGTATTGAAGAAGCAGCAAGCAACAAGTAACCACAGCAGTTCTCTTTCTGTTCATTATATTCTATCCAGGCTACATACCCAAGGAGGGCCTTCCCCTTATCCACTACTAGAAATCTGCCAAATTAATCAGACTAATTTAGTAATCAGACACCCTCAATCCCAGCATCACTTAATCTCAGCATAACACACTCTAGATCCAGCCACTTCTGAGAAGCGCCACCTATCATCACATGAGACATCTAGCTTCAAGCCATAATACCACTCATTCCTTGATGGACAGAGTGCTTTTAAGATTTAGCTCCTATAAATATGAGTACCCACGCATCACTGTCTCTAATTCTCTTGGAAAGATACCAAGAAGGGGAATAACTTGGTCAAATAGAATTTTAGTTGTAGCTTTGTTAGGACTATCCATATGGATTTTCACAATGGTTTTACTAGTTACATTCTCACCAAAAATGTACAAGGGTTCCCATATCTAGAAAATCTACCATTAGGCAATGGAGTGTCTATTGATTAGGCAATGCTCCATGACAACTATTTTTTGTTCCCAGTAGTTGGAGGCTCCATTTTCTGGGGAAGCTGGAGTCTAGATGCTCTGTGCTTTGTAGAGTGAACAGTAGGATGCTCATTCTCCCTTACAAAGTTTGGTATTCTGACCTCCATGGTAGGCAAGAGAGCAATTGCCACAGAATTGTACACAAGTCACTTGTGGCCCAGCGCGAGCACCAGGAGTCTACACCACAGAAGAAGGCAGTGAGTCAGCTTGAGCTGCTCTCAAAGCAGGCATTTCCCATGTACCACACTGCACACAGAATTCTGTGTTCTAACAAATTGCCATGGTGATCACAATGTTCTTCATTTGATGGCTTATTATCTAGCAGTCAAGGTAATTGGGGAGATTTTGCTTCTTTGTTAGATCCAAGAGTTGGAATGTCAGAGAAGGAGGGAGGGGACTGTTCTGGAGGAAGGCCAGGCTCTGTGCTGGGAGTCTCAGCAGGGAGGGAGGGAGGGGGACTTGAGGCAGGAGGCCGGCAGAAGGAAGGAGGGGGAGGAGGAAGGAAATGGAGACAGAAGGCAAGAAGAGAGGGCGGGCAAAGGAGAGTGAAAAATGTCCAGGACAGGGCCCAGCACTCAAAATTCCATCAAGGCTGGTGCTAGCATGAAAAGATAGTGATGGGGAAAGGGCAGAGGCTCAGCTGGCAGACGTGAGTCCCAGGGAGAAGCATCCCAGGGAGAAGATGGGCTGGAGCCCAGGTCAGGATTTGTGGCTGGTGGGTCCCACACTGAACGCCTCTGCTCAGTGAGTCTTGAGCAGTTTCCCTGTGGGACTGCAGAAGCCTCCGTGGGCAGACTCTTGCAAACTGGACTTCTGTATAGAGACAGCAAGTGGATGGTATTCCAGCTCTGTGGCCTCTGCCATCAAGGGGCTCCCATCCATCTGGTTGGGAGCACTTCCTCAGGTTTCTTGGTAGTAACTCAAGCCAAATATGCCTTTTTCAGTGCAAACTCGCGATTTTTCTCAGGGCTAGTCTGGCCTGGAGTAGTAAAGCTGTGACCATCAGGATTCACCCAGTCAGACAAACACTAGTTTAAATATTATGCATATTAAAGTGCTGAGCTGAGCTAGGCATAGGGGTGCATGCCTGTAATCCCAGAACTCTGGGAGACTGAAGCCAGAGGATCACAAACTGGAGACCAGGATGGGCAATTTAGTAACTTAGTGAAACCCTGAATCAAAATAAAAGAAGAGCCGGGGAGGCAGCCCAGTGTGAAGAACCCAGGTTTAATTCCCAGCAACCCCCCACCCCCACCCCAGCAGGTCCTTGTGAATTCTCTGTATGAGAATTACTGGCTGTGTCTGCGGCCAGCAAGAGTAAAGGCCCAGATGGACAGTGCTGGTCTGTTGTTGAGGGTTTGTCTATTAAGTCTTTTTCTTTGCCCTCATTGCAGTCTGGGCCTGGCTGTATGCTCTTTTGGACCTCCTGGACCTTGAGTGTGGCTCCCCACCAACCCGCAACCGGCAAACTCGAGTATCAGGTAGGCCAGCCCTGTGGCAGACCCTGGCTGGGATCTGGTCTTTGCTCTCTGCAGACCCATGAAGAGGTTGGATGCTTATGACACACCCCCACTCCGGATACTGTGGCTGGCCAGCCTTAACTGAGGGAGGGGATGCAGAGGGGATGGGCGTGTGAAACACTGTCGACAGATACCTGCATGCCCCAGCCTCAGAGGTGGCACTGGGGTGACCCTGTATTCGCAAGAATGGAAATGCCATCAACAGAAATTAAGAAGGTTTTAGTGGTGGGCGGATCAGAAAAGGAGATGTGGACGCTAAGGTGTCCCCAAAAACTCAACAGGCAGGAGTTTGGAAGGGTGGCCTGGACCTCCAGGGAGCTTTAGACTTTCAGGCACCTATGTCTTCCTCTAGACACTGAGATGTCCATGCCACGGGCCACAAGGGTAGCTGCTGCCATTCCTGTACAGAGTTGGCATATGAAGACTGCCACCTCCACCCTCAGCCAAACACACATGTGCAGTAGGGAGAGACCAACACGCCCTCAGAATCACAGAAACCCACAATGTGTTCTATATCCGTAGGCCCTGGTAGGCGGGTCAACCGCAGGTGAAGACTGGGCCCTGAATTTCTCCCATGGCTGCTCCACACCCTTTCTTCCCTAGACTATTTATTAAGGTTCTTTGGGTTGTAAACATCAGAAACGAACAGTTACCAGCTTAAACAAAAGGGGAATTCGATGAAAAAGCTTCTGAGAACGGCCAAGGGACATGAGGAAGGCTACTAGGACCAAGGGAAGTCAGCCTCTGTGTAGTCTGGGGCAGGTGGTGGCGTCTTTCCAAGTCCGTGGTAACGCCCCCTGCCTGGCTGGTCACTTCAGGTTCTCGGGCAGCGTTTCAGCCGACATGGGGGTGGGTAGAGCTGGGGCCCACGGTGGGCCCTGGGACGCAGCCACCTTGCACAGTGACTGTGTCAATGCTTTCTGCGGCCACTGTACCAAGGGCCTTTTTATACCAGGGGAGGAATTATTATGGGGCAATTTCTACACTAACAACTGCCTGTAACATTGTACCCATCCCTACAACACAGGGAAATCAGTCGCGACTCTGAGCAGACCGCAAGATTTCAATCTGTATTTTAATCCATTAGTTTGTTGCTATGAAAGCGTTTGGCATTGAAGAAAAGACGGGTCTAAAAGACAGTAACGGATGCGCCAAGGCGAGAGGAAGGGAGCTGGTTGGAGACTTTAGGGGCACGGGACGAGACCACCGCCTGGGGGTGCTAGTCGATCCTGGGCACCGGCCTTCTCCCCAGCAGGCGCGTCCCGAGGGGACGTCGTCCGCCGGGGCAGAAGCTGGGCGGAGGCCGGGCGCACGGGGAGGTGCCTGCTCCCAGCTAGGGCGGCGCCTTCGTCTCCCGCTGCCGCAAGGTCCCTGACGTCGGCTTCATCTTGCCGAAGTGCGGCGACACCGACCACGCCTCAGCTGCTGCGTCCGGAGTTCGAGCGGGAACCAGCGTAGGGGAGGTGACGCCCGCCACGACGCTCGGCCAGGGTGCGCGCCCCACCTTCCTCCGCGCAGGCCCGCGCGTCTCCACCGCCCGCCCCGCCCACTCCACGCCGCCCCACCCCCCGCCTGCCTCCCGCCCCCGCCCCGCCCTCGCGTCCCCGCCCCGCCCCCGCCCTCCCCCTCCGGGCGGGGCTCGAGTTTGAACTGCGCGGCGGGCCCGGCCTGTACGGTGGTCTCTGTGTCGTGAGTTCCGCGGGCGAGACGTAGGGACCGGCGCGCGGCACCATGTCCCCGGGAAGCGGCGTGAAGAGCGAGTACATGAAGCGCTACCGGGAGCCGCGCTGGGACCAGTACGCGTCCTGCTACCGCGAGCTGCTGCGCTACCGCTTGGGCCGCCGGCTGCTGGAGCAGGCGCACGCGCCCTGGCTGTGGGACTCCTGGGGCCCCGACGGCGCCTCGGACAGCTCGGCCTCCCCAGCAGCCGACCCCTCGCCGCGGTGCGCGCCTGCCTCGCCCGTGGAGGACCCGGAGGCTGGGGAGGCTGGGGAGCAGGGCGCGGAGGCCCCAGAGGCTGCGGAGGCCGGGGGCGCGGGGAGCCGGGACCTGCTGGACGCCGAGCCGCCAGGTATCTGCCCGGGGTGGGGGGAGGATGTGGAGTGGGCGGGAGGGGCGGGCGTCCGAGCTGCCGGGGGCCAGCGCTTCCCGTTTCGTGTTTGGTTAGCTTTCTGGTTTTGTTTTGGTTTGCTCGGTGGACTGAGAGCGCGCCTCCCCCGGTCGCTAGAGGAAGGTGTGCCCCGCCCGCGCCCTCTCCGCCGGGTGCTTAGCTGGTTGGCAGCACTCCGGGGGCGGCCGGGCCGGGGTCTTTTCTCGTGTGTTGACTCTGCGCGCCCCTCGCTATGAGAACCATGGGACTGACCTCACCTATGCGACTCCCTGCTCTCGGGGTTCGCCCAGGTGCCCTCCTTCTTGCCTGCCTCGGCCCTGCCTCCCTTCGCCGGGCGCGGAGTTGGGGCGCGATGGCCAGATGAGGTCCTTTCTCGGCGCTCGGGGCGAGGTCCTCGGATCCTAAGCAGTGACACTGAGAAAGAATAGCAATATTCCGAGCCTTATATATCCCCTCGCTGATCTGTATTCTCTCATCCAACGTTCCCAACAGTCGTGAGATGTAAGGCCGCATCTTAATGTTTTAAAAGTGAAGCGATGGAGTGTCAGGATGCATGAGCAGAGTGTGAGGAGATAAAATTTTGAATCTGGTTCGGCTACTGGTTGCCGTATTCAGCTGTTCTCACTTCGTTCGTGGTCGAGCGGCCTAGGCCTACTGTCGTCGTGTTGCTCTGGTCCCTACAGCCTTCTGATGCTTGGGAGATTATTGCTGGAAACGAGCGTAGCAGACAGCGGAGGAACCGGAACTGGCTTCCTGGCCACTCTTGTGCGAACTGAGCCACCTACTAAGTTGGGAGATGACGTGTATCAGGCTGAACGGGCTTCTGTTCATTGTCAGAGAAGAAGCTGCCAAACTTCAGTGTGCAGTGTTTAGGCGTGTTTAGGCGGCATCTTAGCAGGGAAGGAGCCTGGTGTGCCTTGAGATCGTGAGTGGTGCGCTTAACGGGGAGATGCAGCATCCTCAGCATGGACTCAGTAAATCTCTGCCAATTTCTCATTTAGGCATCAGGGAAAAGAAAGGATGTTTTGTTTCAGAATTCACCATCACAGGCTCTTCTCTATTGCCAGTTCCCACAAAGAAGCTCTCGTTCTTGCTTTGGACATTTTAATTTCTTTTAAACCAAGGACCCAGGGTTGAACCCAGGGGTGCTTTACCACCAAGCTGCATCTCCAACCCTTTTTAGTTTATTCTTTGTTACAAGGTCTTGCTAAACTGTCAGGCAACACTTGTGAACTTTCTGCCTCAGCCTCCCTCATTGCTGGGAATTACAGTTTTGGCCACTGCACTAAGCTTTTTAAAAATGTTTTCAAGGACTGGAGATTTAGCTCAGTGGTTTCAGCACCTGCCTCGCAAGTGCAAGGTCCTGAGTTTGATCCCAGTAACCACATACAATGCTGGGCATGGAGACTCACGCCCACCAGCCATCAATACTACATACCACAGTGCCGCGTACGGTGGCTCACACCTGTAATCCCAGCACTCAGGAGGCAGAGGCAGGAGGATTGCTGAGTTGAGGCTTGCCTGGGCTCCATAGTGAGCTCAGGGCCACCCTGAACTACAAAGCGAGACCCTGTCTCAAAAAGCAAAAAAAAAAAGTTTTCAAGTGGATGCTTTTACATATTAGAGTGATGACCAGTCTTTGGGATTGTTATAAAAAGCACTTTATCTTACTGAAGCTATTTATACAGAGAATTATGTATTTCTGTATACCTTATTGCAAAAGTGTAGTGATCCTCAGTCATGCACACATGCTAACTCCTGCTTGTTAAGTGACTGCTTTCAGCTCGTCTGGCTTTTCTCAAAGCTGCCCCACCTTGTGTTTACTGATTCCTTTTTCCTCCAGCCAACACACCCGGTTGGTTCACTGTCATGGTCATCTCAGTTTGTCCTTCTGGGGCCTCTGACCTACTTATGTCTGGCCTGGCTGCTGCCCTGGTCCTGCTGCCTGTCACCTCCAGCATAGCTGGCCTCTCTCTGGCAGGAATCACTGCCTTGTGGCTGCCACGACATCTTTCTCTTGTCTGCCCCTCTTTGGTGGTGATCACATTCAGGCTGCTCAAGAAGAGATGAGCTAGAGACTGATTTTTTTTTTGAGACAGGGTCTCGCTTTGTAGTTCAGGCTGGCTCTGAGCTCACTATGTAGCCCAGGCAAGCCTTGAACTCGGCAATCCTCCTGTCTCTGCCTCCCGAGTGCTGGGATTACAGGCGTCAGCCACCGTGCCTGGCTAGAGACTGATTTTTTGAGATCTTCATCAGAAGGCAGTTTTACTCCACTCTCACAGTTGTGCCTGGGTGTGGAATTCTGGGTCTAAAGTGATTGTTTTTATGAGCTCAGTATGGTAATGCACGTCTAATCTTACTCCTCTTGAGGCTGAAGCAGGAGAATTGCTGTGAGTTCAAGGCCGGCCTGGGCTATGCAGTGACTTCAAGACCAGCCTTAGCTATATATTGAGACCCTGTTTCCAAAGAAAAAAATAATTCAAACGTGTTGTTCCACTCTTTGCCTTCTGTAGCTAAGATGTCACTGCTTTAGGAACCTGTTAGGGTCTGGTTTGTCCCTCCTGTCTGAAACTGGTCTTGGTCTGTTTTCCTCTATTGTGCTAGGCAATTGGTAGGTCTGTGTAGTCAAACTTATGTTTTTAATTCTGGGAAATTTTCTTGAATTGTTTTATTATATTAAGTGGGCCTCATACATTCAAGGCAAGTGCTGTACCACTGAGCCTATCTCCAGAGTATCTTTTCTTTGTTTTACAAATTTATTTTTTGAGACAGTCTCACCAAGTAATTCAGGCTGGCCTTGAACTAGCTGCAATCCTCTTAACTCAGCTTTTCTAGTACTGGGATTATAGACATGAGGCATCATGTCTAACTACAAATTTATTTTAAACTAATACATGAAAAAAAATCATACATATTTACAACCTTGGATGCACAGGTTGTAATGAGTTCAATCCCTGGTACTGCAAAAAAAAAAAAAAAGACATTTATAGGGCACTGTGTGATGAGTATATACGTATACACATTGTGCACTCTTTAAATCAGGTTAAGCATATATTCTCAAACATTTGCCATTTCATATGGTGAAAGCATTTAAAAACTAGCTTTTTGAAATTTATATTACTTTTTGTTTTTCTGGCGGTACTGGGGATTGAACTCAGGCCCTTATACTTCCAAGGTAGGTGCAGAACCACTTGAGCTAAATCCCAGACTTTTCTTGTTTTGTTTTAACAAGGTCTCACTGTATAGCCCAGGCTTTTCCCTTTTCCTTTCTTCTACCCCCTCCCCAGTTAATGTCTCAACCCTACTTTCATTTTTAATTTTGAGACAGGTTTTCACTAAATTGCCCAGGCTTTTTAAAGACTCAATTACCATTTTTTAAAAAAAAATAATAAATACAGTTTATTAATTGGTTTGAACTTATAATCCTCCTGCTTCAGCTCCCCAGAGTGCTGGATTAGAGGCATGGGCCACTATATACCTACTGAGTACTGGGATTATAGGTGTGTGTCACCACACCCTGTTTACTTTTTGATCCTGTTGGTTTTTCTTCACCCTGTGGTAAGCACCGTTCTACTCTAGATATCTAAGAGGTCTAGGACTTTTCTAGATTTCATGTGTGAGTGACATCATGCAGTGTTCATTTTTTTTTTTAACCTGGTTTGTTTCACTAATATAATGATCTCTGGTTCCAACCACATTGTTACAAATGAAAGGACTTCATTGTATACATAGATATGTCACATTTCTGTTCAGATCCTTAATCTGATGAACAGATAGATTGTTTCTGTCTCTTGGCTACTGTAAACAGTGCTGACACTGAGTGCTGGTGATTCTGTGTACCAAATTCATTTCCCTTGAATTTGTAGTAAGTAACAGGCAACTTGTATGCCTAGCTGAACTGAATCAATGTTATTTGCATGTGGAAGATCCACCTAAGGATTGTTGCCAGCAGCATTAAAAGAAAACTGAAGGGAAAGATGGGCTGTTGATTTTTCTAGGAGAAGGCTGGTCTCTGGAGGAGGAGCTGCAGGCCTCACTGTGGCTGGGAATGGCTGCTTTTCTCATCAGGAGAGCTCCGATCTTCACCTTGAACATCACTTCCTGGCTCTATACAGGTCCCTCAGCCTGGTGGCACAAACCCTTCACCCTACTGGCGCAGGTTTTCTGGCTTCCACCCTGGCTTTCCAGGTGCAGATCCTCAATATGGATGATCATGAGACATCATCGTGGGCTCAAGGCCACCAGCTGGACTCCGGGAGGACTTTGCCTTGGACTGCAGGCATTCCGCTGGCCTTGTGTGAGACGGCCTGGGACGAGGCCGTGGGATCCAGAGCTTTGACTGATTCTTTGGGTTTATAGTGGCAGTTAGATCTCTTGCCCTTCTCTGCATTTGGTTTTTTTTTTTTGAGGGTCTCGCTTTGTGGTTCAGGCTGGCCCTGAGCTCACTATGTAATGCTGGCTGGCTCTGAACTCACAGCAATCTTCTTGTCTCTGCCTCCTGAGTGCTGGGATTACAGGTGTGAGTCACCATGCCCAGCATTGTAGTATGTGGTACCTGGGCTCGAACTCAGGAACTGGGGGCCTTATGTTTGCGGGGCAGATGCTGGAACCACTGAGATGAATCCCCGGCCCTGTATTTGACTTTTGGGGTGGCTATTATAAAATAATCCTTTTCAATTATGTGTCCTGTATTAAATCTCCTCCCTTGCAAACCCTGACTACAACATTGGTGGGATTATTGGATCTGTTCTGTTTTTAATTTTAATTAAATTTAATTCTATTTTTAATTTTTTTTTTTAGCTTCCATGTTGTTTTCCATACTCTCTCTACCAATTTACATTTATACCAAGGATACATAGGTTCTCTTGGGAACTTTGGTGGCTCATGTTACATTTTGTTCTTTCAGTAGTAGCCTTTATCACTAGAATGAGATGAGGTGGTTTTGGTTTGTGCTTCCCTGATAGTAATTTGAGCGTTTTTCCATGTCTTTGATCTTATCTTTTTCTTTTCGTCTTCCCTTCTTCTCTTGTCTTCCCTCCCTCCCTCCCTCCCTCCCTCCCTCCCT
>PVIC010041863.1:0-16029 GCA_004025085.1 Thryonomys swinderianus | reverse complement strand
GGCGTGGTGGTACATGCCCGTAATCCCAGCACTCAGGAGGCTGAGGCAGGAGGACTGCCTCAAATTTGGGGCCAGCCCTTGAACTGCACAGTGAGATCCTGTCTCAGAAAAGAAAAAAGAAAAAAAAAGATCAGTGGGCTTCATTTCCCGTGGTGGGATTCGGCAGGACCATTCCGTTAAACAGCAGGTGAGCTGAGGGGAAAGGTTGGTTCCAGAGGCTGAGAACTGCTGAAGTTTGCAGAAACAAAACCCGCTGGGCACCTCAGATTTACTTTGTAGGACAGAACAACAGAACAAAGAAGCTTGGTCACCATCAGGCTTTCGTTTTGTTTTTGAAGCTGGCCTTGAATCCTGACTCGCCTGCTTCAGCCTCTAGACCTTGGGATAGCTTTTTATTTATTTACTTATTTTAGTTTGTGGAGATGGGGTCTCGCTTTGTAATGCAGGCTGGCCCTGAGCTCACTCTCGTGGCAGTCCTGCCTCTGCCTGCCCAGGGGCGCTGGGTTACCGGTGTGAGCCACCAGGCCAGGCGGGATACCCTGGTTTAGGTTCCTTTCTTCATGAAAGGACAAAGGCCAACGGTACTTCCTCAACATGCCAACGGAAACTGGCAAGCTAGGGGAATCCTGGCTTCTCAGTGAGAAGGCAAGGGAATGATTTAGTTTCAGTTTGGTTTTCAGTCGCAGTGACTCCATTTTTTTTTTTTTTTTTTGAGACAGGGTCTCGCTTTGTAGTTCAGGCTGGCTCTGAGCTCACTATGGTGCCCAGGCAAGCCTCAAACTCAGCAATCCTCCTGCCTCTGCCTCCTGAGTGCTGGGATGACAGGTGTGAGCCACCACGCCTGGCACTGTGGTATGTGGTATTGATGGTTGGTGGGCGTGAGTCTCCACGCCCAGCATTGTATGTGGTTTCCGGGGATCGAACTCAGGACCTTGTGCTTGCGAAGCAGGCGCCGGAACCACTGAGCTAACCCTCTGTCCCTCAGTGACTCCATTTTGACTTTCAGTCCAGTGTGTTGGGGGCCAGGGCAAAAGCTTAAGTCTGAATAATGACCCCCTCTGATTTTTATTCAGTGAGCCTATGAAAAAACTGACAAAAGGTAGGTAAGTGAGGGGAAAGGGACCTAAAACTTACTGCACATGTAGGGACAAGTGAGAGGCAAGTGAATTCCGCAAGGGCTAGTGGTGAGGGCAGTAAAAAGAATTTTATCCATCGACAAGGAGTGTAAAGGTGTATTTCTTTACGTCAAAGTATAATGGTGCAATCTGGTTTTCTGTTTTAAAAGTCAAAGAGTGAAGTAAGAGGACAAAAGAGCTGGACAGGAGGAATGCTTTCTTTATTTATTTATTTATTTTGAGACAGGGTCTCGCTTTGTAGTTCAGGCTGGCCCTGAGCTCACTATGGAGCCCAGGCAAGCCTCGAACTCAGCAATCCTCCTGTCTCTGCCCTCCTGAGTGCTGGGATGACAGGCGTGAGCCACCACGCCTGGCACTGCGGTGTGTGGTACTGAATGCTGGTGGGTGTGAGTCACCATGCCTGGTATTGTTGTATGTGGTTACTGGTGATGGAACCAGGGATCTTGTGCTTTCTAGGCAGGTGCTGGAACCACTGAGCTAAATCTCCAACCCTCCCCCCGGGGGGGGCTTTTATGGAGCAAAGTGACATGTTGGGATTTAACATTGCAAGTACAGCCATTTTAGGTAATATTGCTGCGATGAGACATTTCAAGATAGATGGGCTGGGGATTTAGCTCAATTGGTACTGTGCCAGCCTTGGACTCACAAGGGCACAAGTTCGATCCCTAGTACCAAAAAAAAAAAAAAAGACTCCAGCATAGAGAAATTTCACAATGAATAAAAGCATGATCAGCCAATAAGATTACACCAGGTATAGTTGCTTAGGTAACATGATTCAACGGGGATCCAATGGGAAAGCAAGTCATGAAGCAAGTGTAGAAGGATTTTCAAGCAGGGATCTTTCCTGAAGGGGGTGGGTTCAGACTTTGGTCTCCACCCCAGAGATTCCTGCTTACTCAGAATATCAATCACTGGCCGGGCGTGGTGGCTCACGCTTGTCATTCCAGCACTCCGGAGGCAGAGGCAGGAGGATTGCTGAGTTTGAGGCTTGCCTGGGCTCCATAGTGAGCTCAGAGCCAGCCTGAACTACAAAGCAAGACCCTGTCTCAAACAAACAAACAGAATATCAATCACTGCTATTTATACTACAAGGATGGGATAGTTTTCTCTTTTGGTAATATCGACCTTAGGTGAAGGTTTTATTTGGGGGATTTAGCTCCTGTTGTACTGCCCCTATTTTGGAAGCACAACAGCCTGAATTGGATCCCTGGTGTAACAACAACAACAACAACAACAACAAAAAGGACAAGTAAAACAGTGTGGGTGATGGGCCTGGGATTTAGCTCAGTGGTTCCAGCCTCTGCTTTGTAAGCACAAGGTCCCGAGTTCGATCCCTGGTAACAACATACCACAATGCCAGGTGTCACACCCACCAGCAATCAGTACCACACACCACAGTGTTAGGCGTGGTGGCTCACGCTGTCATGCCAGCACTCGGGAGGCAGAGGCAGGGGGATTGCTGTGAGTTCGAGGCTTGTCTGGGCTACATAGTGAGCTCAGGCCCAGGATGAACTACAAAGCAAAATCAATCAATAAATAAATAAAAGTGTGGGTGAAAGTCTTTGTCCCCCGTGTTGGTCCCTTCCATGTGGGCTTTTCCAGGGGCTTGTGGTTTCTAACTGCCTACAAGAAGTCTAACCCACTCGCCTACTTAAAACAGTAAGAGGTTGTTTTGTTTTTCGTTTTGAGACAGGGTCTCTCTTTGTAGCTGCCCTGAACTCACTATGGACCCCGGCAAGCCTCGAACTCAGCAATCCTCCTACCTCTGCCTCTCCAGTGCTGGGATTACAGTGTGAGCCACCACGCCTGGCATTATTATTATTATTTTTGAGACAAAGTCTCGCTTTGTAGTTCAGGCTGACCCTGACCTCACTGTGTAGCCCAGGCAAGCCACCGCGAACTCAGCAATCCTCCTGTCTCTGCCTCCCGAGTGCTGGGATGACAGGCGTGAGCCACCACGTCCGGCACTGTGGTATGTGGTATTGATGGTTGGTGCGCGTGAGTCCCCACGCCCAGCAGCATTGTATGTGGTCACCGGGGATCGAACTCAGGAACTTGACTTGCGAGGCAGGCGCCGGAACCACTGAGCTAAATCTCCGGCCCCACGCCTGGCATTATTACGACGTGTTTTTTTTTTTTTTTTTTTTTGACAGGGCTCACTATAGAGTTCGGACTGCCCGCAAACTCAGGGTGGTCAGGCTGGCCTCGAACTCACAGTGATCCTCCAGCTCCAGCCTCAGCCTCCAGAGTGCTGGGATCACTGGCAGCGATGACGTAGATTCGAGGTGCCCTGTGCTGACTGCGAGGCCAAAGCAGTGGACAGGAGGCGGTGACAGTTACGGGCGGGTCGGCGCGCCCTGGCACGGGCGTAACGGGACGCACGGCCGCCAAGGAGTAGGACCGAGGCCGAGTCTTCCGGGGCGAGGGGGCGCGGCCCCTGGAGAGCCGCCTCCCGCGATGGAAGGCCCCGCCTCCCGCGAGGGAAGGCCCCGCCTCCCGAGATGGAAGACCCCGCCTCCTGAGATGGAAGACCCCGCCTCCCGGTCTGTTCAGAACTTTCGCGAAGGCCGGGGCGGGGCGAGGAGTCCGACCCAGGTCCGGGCGGCGGTTTTTGCGCATGCGCCGGCCAGCAGCGCCGAGCGGAAGTTGACGTCGCCGCGCCGCCGCTGCGTGACGTACTTCCTGTTTGTTGTTGGAGAAAGGAGAGAAAGGAAAGCTCGAGGAACCGCCGCCGCCACTACCAACACACCGTGCCGGATCCTTGAGGGCACCGGCCGTACACCTCACTCCATTGCGCCGCCGTCCGTCTGCGCCTCGGTGAGAAACGGGCCGCCGTGGGCAGAGGTCGGGACGACGGGCCTTCGCGGCCGAGCGGCGCACCTGATCCGCCGCCCTGGCGGCAGCGTGTGGGGTGACCGGGTCGCCGCCGGCCGGGGGAGACCGGAGGAGCGCGTGCTGGCGGCGGCAGGGCTGGGCCGGGGACGCGGCCCGGAGCCGCCGGGAGGTGGCCGCGCCCGGGCTGGCTGTGCTGTGTCGTACATGGTTCGCGTCGGGGTCGGGGATCGGGGCCGGGGTGTGGGGCGGCGGGCGCGGCCGCCCTCCCCAGCCCGCAGCCCCGGGCAACGGCCGCGGGTGCGGTGATTTCTGGGACTCTCGGAAGTTAGGGAGCTGTAGGCTCCCCGCGGGCTTAGAAGTCCTTAAAACGCGGCCTCGCTCCAGTTTATGTAACTAAAGTTTACGTAACCGACTTTATACGAGCGTTTATCCACTTATGGAAAGAAGTCAGTGTGAGCCCGGAAAACGTGAGCTGTAGACCTTACCCTGTCCCGTCCGCGAAGGTTTCGGAGAGGGCGGTTGTCCTCGGAGGGGATGGGCCCGCCTGGTCAGCCCAGAAGAGGACGGGCGGGGGAGGATGGGCCGCTTCCCAGGGCGGGCTTCGGGCCGGGCAGAGCGCAGCGCGGGCCCGGGGCCCGTGGACCTGCGGTAGGATGTCCCAGCTAGCTTTTGTCTTTTTCTCGCCTGCCCCCATTGCTAGGCGTTGAGTCAGGACCTTGCGGTCGTTATTCCATTGCTCTCCCTCCGAGCTGTGACCCCAGCCCGGTGGCTGTCATTTATTAAAGCAACCGATTGACTTGGTTAAAAAGTTCAGAAAGGAAAGCTAGCGAAACACTTTGAACTTAATCACTTGTTTTGAGGTTGATACCAGTTTTTCAACCTGTCAGAATGAGTTAATTGCGTCTGAAAGGAATTGTATCCATTTCCATTTTCTTTGGGGCCTTTGTTTGCTCCAGGCTGTGTTTGGCCACCGCTGAGAGCCTTCATCTTTTTCATGGCTTTCGGACTATTTTATATTCCTGTGTCCTGTACTAAATTTTTTTTTTTTTTTTTTTGAGACCGGGTCTTGCTTTGTAGTTCAGGCTGGTCCTGAGCTCACTATGTAGTCCAGGCAAGCCTCGAACTCAGCAATCTTCCTGCCTCTGCCTCCTGAGTGCTGGGATTACAGGCGTGAGCCACCATGCCCCGGCACTGTGGTATGTGGTACTGATTGCTGGTGGGTGTAAGTTATCATGCCCAGTATCATATCATTGTTATGTGGTTACTGGGATCGAACCAGGAACCTTGAGCTTGCTAGGCAGGCTGTGGAACCACTGACCTAAATCTCTGGCCCCTTGTATATATAATCTTTGTTGACAGTTTTTTTTAAAGTTGTTTTTTAGGTTTTTTTTTTTGACAGGGTCTCGCTTTGTAGTTCATGCTGTCCCTGAGCTCACTATGGAGCCAAGGCAAGCCTTGAACTCAGCAGTCCTCCTGTCTCTGCCTCCCGGGTGCTGGGATTACTGGCGTGAGTCACTACCCCAGGCACTGTGGTAGTGGTATGTGGTATTGATTGCTGGTGGGCGTGAGTCACCATGCCCAGCATTGTATGTGGTTACTGGTATCGAACTCAGGACCTTTCACTTGCGAGGCAGGCGCCGGAACCACTGAGCTAACCCTCTGGCCCTTGTTGACAGTTTTTAACCTAGCAAACTCCAAAAGCAAGTTTGGATTCATTTGCGTCTTTCCACTAATTTTTTTTTTTGACACATTCCTGATATGCAGCCCAGGATTGCCTTTTTTCTGAGTGCTGGGATTACAGGTGAGTGGCACCATGCTGGGCTCCACAGTTTTAGAGGTCTTGGAGTACTTGTGACCAGTGCTGTCTGCTGGCCTATAACTACTGTGACAGTGTGCAGGAACTCCACCATACTGTGGGTCTGCTAAGCCACCTTCTGCACTGGCTTATTGTTTAGACACTTCAAAATTGTTTCAGTTGCCTGTTGATGGAGAGCAAGTGAATATAATTAGCTTTCCCACTTGATGTTATAACAGGATTCTTTTCTTTCTAAACTGCTTTCCCACTTCATTAGGAAAGATGACCTTGTTTAATTTCACCCAGGACACCATCTAGTGGTGAAGAGTTTGTAGCAGCCGGTTCATCAGTGAGTAGGATAGCATCAGAGTGGAAAGACTTGAACAGAGGCTCTAGTTTTTCCCTGATGGGTAGAATTTGAGAGCTTGTCCTTAAGAAAAAGGTTAAGGAGAAGAGAAACAAAATTGATGGAAAGAATAAAGTAGGAACAGAAAGATAAATCATAACTTGGAGAAAAGGACTTACTAGATCTGTCAGCCAGAGAACATTGAATTTACTTATTTTTATGCTAGGGTTTGAACCCAGGACTTTTGCACTGAGTTACACCCCAGCCAGTTTTTTTTACGGGTAGAGTACTTGGGATTGAATGCAGGACCTTGGCACTTATCAGGCAGGCTCTGTGCAGCTGAGCTAAACCCCCAGCCCTCTCAGTCAGTTTTATTTTGAATTACGCTAAGTTGTCCAGGCTAAACTTGAACTTGGCATCTTACTGCTTCATCCTCTTAAGAGTGCTGAATTATAGGGCCATGCCATGATGTCCAGTGCAACACATTTTCTGAGGTGGGAAATATGCGTTTTGGAAAACAAAAGCATTCAAATTTCTAAGGGATGCAGTACATATCAAAGAAAAGGTTTTAGTTTGTTTATCATAATCATTTCACAAGCTATACTTTATTTGACTTTGCTTTTCTGGGTTTTTTTTGTTTTTTTTTTGTGGTACCAGAGTCAAACTCGGGCCCATGTGCTTGAAAATTAGGCACGGTAACACTTGAGCTAAATCCCCGGGCTTTCTGTTAAAATTGCTAAAGACTTTCTGGCCATTTTAAATGAAGTGGTCATTCTTCTGGCTGTGAGACTGTTGAACTTTTTTTTTTTTTTTGAGACAGGGTCTTGCTTTGTAGTTCAGGCTGGCCCTGAGCTCTCTATGGAGCCCAGGCAAGCCGCCTTGAACTCAGCAATCCTCCTGTCTCTGCCTCCCAAGTGTTGGGATTACAGGCGTGAGCCACCATGCTCTACACTGTGGTATGTGATGCTGATTGCTGGTTGATTGCTTGTGGGCGTGAGTCACCACACCCAGCATTGTAGTATGCGGTATTGATTGTTGGTGGGCGCTCAGCATTTTATGTGGTTACCCGGGATTGAACTCAGGACCTTGCGCTTGCACGGTAGGCGCCGGAACCACTGAGCTAACCCTCCGGCCCTGTTGAACTATTTTTGAATTAAGAAGTTTAAGTGCAGTTGAAAATATCACTGTGTTTTGAAAGGGTGATTTCACGCAGTAAGTGTTTTTTTTATCTGGTGATTCTTTTCCTACCAAAGAATGTCAACACTGTTGTATACACACACACACACACACACACACACACACACACACACACACACGAGTGCACTTTAGGTGGTATGTACTAATTCCTTGACCTCTTCTCTCACCTTTACAGTATATTCCTCCAGGGTGGGCTTTGCATTTGAGGTTTTTCCCCACGTGCTGTTAGCATTGTCTGAGGTGCTCAGGAAGTACCGAACAAGTGAATTAGCTGTCTTGGTTTCTCAGGATCCTGATTATCTTTCTCTGATTGAGTCAGAGTTGAAGAAAGTTGGAAAAAATACATAGCATATGTACAATTTTAGTTTATTAATACTAGAGACTGAGTTCTTGTTCTGTGGGTTATTTTACCTTTATGAAAGGGGGTCAGGCCATTATGTCCCTGACAGATGGCAACTACCTTTTTAGTATATGTGCTGCCCAAGCGAGCACGGCAACTACCTTTTTAAAGTATGGCATCTGATCTTGAGTAATAGAGGATGTGACTTCCTGGATTTCAGTAAAGTCTTAGGATATAGTAGATAAAAAGTATTAGTAAATCTGTATGATAAAGGGATAGTTTATGTCTGTGTTGGCTTAGTTTTTTTTTTTTCCTTTTCCTGCCTGTCTGGAATTTGTGAGATGATGAAATCAGCAAACTTTTCTAGGTTTAGTCATTGTACATTTTAAACTTTTTGTCTACTTTGTTTTATTAAGCAAATAGTCCTGTGCTGAATTGGCTTGGTGCCTCAACATGAGTTGAAGCACCTGCTTAATGCAACAGTTACTTAAAGCTGGTGTAGGTGGTTGTGGCTCTAGCATTTGGGAGGCTGGGGCAGGAGTGTTAAGTTTACTTCCACCTGGGCCATTCAGCCAGTCTCTGTCTCAAAATGAAAAAGGGCTGGGGGTTAGCTCCGTTCAAAGGCCCTGTGTTCAATCCCAAGTAACCTCCCCAGTTTTCCATTTCTAGGCTGATCAAAGTACCTTTGTTGTTTGTTCGTTTTTTTGAGACAGGTTCTTGCTTTGTATTTCAAGCTGGTCCTGAGCTCATTATGTAGTCCAGGCTGAACTGGGCTGGCAGCCATCCTCCTGCCTCAGACTCCTGAGTGCTGGGATTATAGGTGTGGACCAACATGCCTGGTTGGAAGTACATATTTTTTGTAGTGCTGTTTAGAGTCCAAGGCTTCACTCCTGGGGCCTTCTGCATGGTAGGCAAGTGTTGTGCCACTAAACTATATGCCCAGCCCCAAGAAAAAGTATTTTAATTTGCTGTTTTTAAGATAAAAGTAGTGGAATGATTCAAGAGTTTGACTTCTTGAATAGTTCCACTTAAAACAGTGTGGAGTGAGTGGTGCTTTATGGATGCCGAATGGCAGACTTTTTGGAAGGGGTTGTTTTTCCCCCTTTGGCTTCATGTTCAGCATTGAGTCTCCTGTATTGGAAGGAGCAAAGCAGCCTAGTTTTGGTGGTGGGTTGCAAGACTTGTTTTTGTATCAGCAGTGTCTTTAGATGCCAGAGAGAGATGTTTGAAAAGGCTTGATAAATGGGAAGAAAGTCACTTCCTGTGCAGTGACACTTTAGTAGGGAGGTATTTGGTTTCTACTGTAAAGAGTAGAAAAAAGTACTACAGTCCCTGTGGTTCTTGACTCATCTGATGAACTGTGAATACCAGGAAGAGTGATTGATGTATTGGTGATAATCCTATTGGACTCTTGAATGGGGTAAGTAATGGTTTTTAGAAGTTTTCCTTTAGAAAATAATGAAGTTGACATGTGGGAGTTAAAGGGGCCCACGTGAGTTGTGCCAAAAACCTGTTTTTTGTTGTTGTTGTTTTGAGACAGGGCCTCGCTTTGTAGTTCAGGCTGGCCCTAAGCTCACCATGTAGCCCAGGCAAGCCTGGACTTTAGCAATCCTCCTGCCTCTGCCTCCTGAGTGCTGGGATTGACAGGCGTGAGCCACCAGGCCTGGCTAGAGTTTTTCTAGGCAGTAGCCCAGTGGTTCCAGAGTCTGCCTGGCAAGCACAGGGTCTCAAGTTAGATCCCCTAGATCCCCACCAGCACCACATACCACAGTCCCCTGTGTGGTGACTCATGCTTGTATTTCCAGCAATCAGTATCACACTGCATAGTGCCGGGCATGGTGGCTCACACCTGTCATTCCAGCACTCGGGAGGCAGAGGCAGGAGGACCGCTCAGTTCTAGGCTTGCCTGGACTACATAGTGAGCTCAGAGCCAGCCTGAACTACAAAGCGAGACCCTGTCTCAGAAAAACAAAAACACAAAAAATATTTTTTAGAAAACTGACTTAGGACAGAGTGCTTCAAGTAGTTGAAACTATGGTGATTAATTTATTTGTTTTGTTTTTTTTTTTAGACAGTGTCTCACTTTGTAGTTCAGGCTGGCCTTGAGCTTACTGTGTACCCCAGGCAAGCCTTGAACTCAGCAGTCCTCCTGCCTCTGCCTCCTGAGTGCTGGGATGACAGGCGTGAGCCATCACGCGTGGCTATGGTGATTAATTTAGATTTAAGCATATAGTGGGGTGGGCCAGGTTTGGTGTTGCGTGCCAGTCTCTCCTGGCTCCTCTAGAAAGAAGCTAAGATATAAGTATTGCAGGTTCACGGCCAGGCCTGGCAGCTCAGTAAAAATGATTTGGTCCATCACTGGTAGGGGTGGGTTGTTTATTAATTTGGTACCTCCATAATGTGTTGTGTATTTTATTCTAATTTATTTGTGTGTTTATAGTGTCTGTTAGATTTTATTTTATTGAGGATCCTGAGGATAAAAAAAAATTGCATCATTGAGGCTGGGGATTTAGCTCAAGTGGTATTGCACCTACCTTGGAAACACAAGGGCTGGAGTTGGATCCCCAGTGCTGTAGGGGAATAAAAAAGATAATTTCCGGCACATTAATTGATGTCTGGTATGTGTCTGATACAAAGAGCTTCACTCCTGCAGAAATGTAAGGTAGGTGGATTGTCCATGGAAAGCCTAAAAGGGAGTATAGTGGGCTTTTGATGGCAGGCAATTGATTTAAAGATCTGTTTGGCTTAGGTTTTATTTTATTTCCTTTTTTTTTTTTTTTTGGCAGTCCTGGGGATTGAACTCCGACCCTTGTGTGCAAGGTTGGTGTGGTACCACTTGAGCTAAATCTTCAGCCCTTTTTTGTTTTTTCTCTTTCCATGCTGGAGGTTGAACCCTGTGCTCTGCCCTTCGAGTGCGTTTCTGGAGACCTTGATTGGAGGCTCTGGCAGGGAATGCAGCTTCTCTGTGCTTTTGTCCCCTGCTCTTGAGGAATGTCTTCCTCTTCCACCCCGGAGAGAGCACAGCTTCAGGGAGGAGGCGGGCCCTGCCTAGGCAGCCACATCTGCAGAGTCAGCCCTCGAGATCACTGGGCTCACATGTTACAGACGGACTGTCCTCAGGTCCTGGAGTGTCTTCTTTTCCCTCTTTTTTAAAAAAAATGTACCAGCCATTGAGCCTAGGGCTTTTGTCCTGAGCCAAAAACTAGCCCGTCTAAAAAAAAAATTGTTTTTTCTTTGAGACAGGTTCTCACTGTGTAGTTATTTCAGTCTGACCTTGGACTCACTCTGTATCCGAGACTGGCCCTAAACTGAAGATATCCTATCTGAGTCTCCCAGCTGCTGGGATTATGGGCATGTACCACCATGCCTGACTTGTAATATTTTTTGAGAAATACATGGGAGATACTTCTGTCTCAATCTCCTGAGTGCTGGAATCACAGGCATTCGCTACCATGTCTGGTTCAGAGTGCCTTTTTGGTACCTGTTTGGTGACAGAATAGAAGTTAGTGAAGGCAATTTTCATCAGAAATTTATGCAGTTTCCCCTTTATAGTAAAAAGGCAAATGTCATGTCAGATTTAGCAAGAATGGTGGGTTGGGCTGGTGTGTGTGCTTCAGGTGTTAGGATTGCTTGCTGGGAGCTGGAGGATTAGCTCAGTGGTTCCTGCGCCTGCCTCATAAGCCCAGGGTTCATGGTTCCATCCCTGATAGCCACTTACAGTACTGGGTGTGGAGACTCATGCCCTCCAGCAATCAGTACCACAAACCACAGTGCATGCACAGGTGGCTCCCGCCTGTCATCCCAGCACTCGGGAGGCAGAGGCAGGAGGATTGCTGAGTTGAGGCTTGACTGGGCTACGTGAGCTCAGGGCCAGCCTGAACTACGAAGTGAGACCCTGTCTCAAAAAAATAAAAACAAAAATAGATTGCTTGCCTGGGGCCGGGAATTTAGTTGAGTGGTTCTGTCATCTGCCTGGCAAGTACAAGGTCCTGAGTTCGATCCCCTTGGATACCGTCCCCTGTACCACATATCACAATGCTGGGCTCATGCCTGTCATCCCAGTACTCGGGAGGCAGAGGCAGGAGGTTGCCTTGAGTTAGAGGCCATCCTGGGCTCCATCATGAGTTCATGGCCGACTTGAACTACACAGTGAGGCCCTGGCTCCCAGAGAAAAAGAAGAATGATTGCTTGCCTAGTGTGTGCCAAACTTAGAAATGCAGTTAATAGTGGCTCGGCTTACTCGTGGAGCACGGCCGCAGGTGAAGCAGGGAATTTGGCGCTGGGTGCAGGAATACCGCTGGGCCGTGGAGGAGGTGCTTCACTGAGCATGGGGCTGTGCAGAGTTACATGCACTTGTTGCCTTTCTCCCTGAAAAAGCGCCGGGGGAGATCAGTGCAGACCTGGTCTCAGTGCGTACAAGTCTGTTGTGTATTTTTATATTTGTGAGACCTGGAGAAAGAATATTGAAAGAGTAGGACTGGACCTGAGGGCCTGGAAGTAGCAGCTCGTAAACAGTTTGTAGCTGAGAAAAGAAAGATTCACATTTTAGTGATTAGTTGCACTGGACTAAAGCTTTTTTCACTAGCAGTTTCTCCCTGGATAAACTAAAGCTTTCTGTAATAGGGCTTTTTTTTCTGGATTGCTTTCTTTCTTTTTCTTTTTCTTTTTTTTTTTGAGACAGGGTCTCGCTTTGTAGTTCAGGCTGGCCCTGAGCTCACTATGTAGTCCAGGCAAGCCTCGAACTCAGCAATCCTCCTGTCTCTGCCTCCTGAGTGCTAGAATGACAGGTGTGAGCCATCACACCCCGCACTGTGGTGTGTGGTACTGATTGCTGGTGGGCGTGAGTCACCATGCCTGGATTGTTTTATGTGGTTACTGGGGATTGAACCAGGGACCTTGTACTTGCTAGGCAGTTGCTGGAAGCACTGAGCTAAATCACTGGCCCCTGGATTGCTTTCTGTTTGGGTATGTGCACATAACAGTCACCCCCTTTTTCAACCTCCTGTTGCTTTTCCCTCAGTTTCACTTTCTTAGAAGGGTTCAGTGCATATGATGTATTTTGATCATATCAATCCTTCTATTGCCCTTAAACTTTTTCTCATTACCCTTATTTCCTTTCTCTTGTCTAGTAAGAATCTTCCTTCTACTTTTTCACCTTTTAGATTTCATGTGTTAGGGAAAACATGCAATATTTGTCTTTCTAGGCCTAGTTTATTTTGCTCAGCATGATCTCCAGATGGACCCATATTTCTGCAAATGACATGAGTCTTTTTTTTTTGAGACAGGGTCTCACTTTGTAGTTCAGGCTGGTCCTGAGCTCACTATATAGCCCAGGCAAGCTTTGAACTGAGCAATCCTCCTGCCTTGCCTCCCAAGAGCTGGGATTACAGGCATGAGCCACCACGCCCAGCACTGTGGTATGTGGTATTGATTGCTGGTGGGTGTGAATCACAAACCCAGCATTGTATGTGGTTACCAGGATCGAACTCAGGACCTTGTGCTTGCGAGGCAGGCGCCAGAACCACTGAGCTAAATCTCTGGCCATTTTGTTTTTTTTTTTGAGACAGGGTCTCGCTTTGTAGTTCAGTCTGGCCCTGAGCTCACTATGTAGCCAGGCAAGCCTCGAACTCAGCAATCCTCCTGTCTCTGCCTCCCGAGTGCTGGGATGACAGGCGTGAGCCACCACGCCCGGCTTTTTTTTTTTTTTTTTTTTTTGAGACAAGGTCTTGCTTTGTAGTTCAGGCTAGCCCTGAGCGCACTACTGGGTAGCCCAGGCAAGACTTGAACTCAGCAATCCTCCTGTCTGCCTCCCAAGTGCTGGGATTACAGGTGTGAGCCACCATGCCCAACACTGTGGTATGTGATGCTGATTGCTGGTTGATTGCTTGTGGGCGTGAGTCATCACACCCAGCATTGTTGTACGTGGTTACCGGGATCGAACTCAGGACCTTGCGCTTTGCTGGAACTGCTGAGCGAAATCGGCTCCTAGTCTTGTTTGTTTTTGAGGAAAACACCAACTGATTCCTAGTGACTATACTGATTTACATTTCCACCATCAGTGAAGAAGGGGCTTGCTTCCCTTTTATCCCGGCATTCTAATTAAGATGAAATGAAATTACAGTGTAGTTTTCTTTTTTGAGACAGGGTCTCGCTTTGTAGTTCAGGATGGTCCTGAGCTCACTATGTAGTCCAGGCAAGCCTGGAACTCAGCAATCCTCCTGCCTCTGCCTCCCGAGTACTGGGATTACAGGCATGAGCCACCACGCCCGGCACTGTGGTATGTGGTATTGATGGCTGGTGGGCGTGAGTCACCACGCCCAGCATTGTATGTGGTTACTGGGGATTGAACTCAGGACCTTGTGCTTTTGAGGCAGGCGCCGGAACCACAGAGCTAAATCTCCAGCCCCTGTAATTGATATTTTAATGGGCATTACACTAAATCTGTCCATCACTCTTGGACTTTTTTTTGGAGACAGGGTCTTGCTTTTTAGTTCATGCTGGCCCTGAGTTCACTATGTGGCCCACTACAAGGAGCCTCGAATTGAGCAATTCTCCTGCCTCTGCCTCCCCAGTGCTGGGATTACAGGCTTGAGCCACCATGCCCAGCATTGTGGTATTGTTATATGTGGTAACTGGGGATTGAACTCAGGACTTTGTGCTTGCTAGGCAGGCGCTGAAAGCCCTGAGCTAAATCTCTGGCCATAGTATTTTTTTAAAAGCTATTATGTGTGAATTAGCAAGACTGCTGAACTACAAGTTTTATGGTCTTTAGGGTTCCCTGGGGGTGGAACACAGGTCTTCACCCTTGCTGGTGAGTGGGCTACTTCTGGATGTGTCACCTGCCAGTGTCATTTGTTCATTTAAAGGGGTAGGTCCAGTAACTGAGGATCCGAGCGCACGGCCTTGGGGCTACTTGCTAGGCAAGTGCTCTCCCATTGAGCTACCTCTCCAGTTCTTTGTTTAACATTTTAGTTGGAGGCTGGCCTTCGCTTGATATCCTCTTGCTCCAGTCCCCTGAGCAGCTGGAGTTTCGGTGCCTGCTGCTCTGCTGCGCTTCTGAAGAGTGCCTGCTCTGAGGAGTTGCACAGCGCGCCCACACCTGCTTTCCTGAGGTGCTGCGGTGTTGGAAGGGCGGTGCCAGACCCTGGTCTGACAGCGCTGCTGCTCCTTTGCTCCCCACTGCAGTACTTTCCGGGCTCGGTGGAAACAGGGGCGGTGGCCACACCCACTTATATCCTGTGGGGACAAGGGGAGGGAAGGTGGTTCTCAAGCCAAGGGAGGGCGCAGGTACTCACAGTGGGTGGAACCTTCACTTTTGTGTTGTGCTGGTTTAGGCTGTGGTTTGAAATGGCAAGGACTGATGGGCATTCAGCTGTCCGTTGCATGCCAACGTGTAGGCTTTAGAAAGGAGACAGCTCCATATGTTGGTAAAAGTGTTTTCCCTTGAGCTCTGAGGGAGAGGTGGAGGGTGAGCAGGGCGAGGTGGGAGTGGCGTGGAGAGCAACAGATCTTGTCTCGTAGGAGTCGACTCTTTGGTACGTGTGTTGTGTGGGTTGCTTTGCTCCGTCTGGCTCAAGGGAGGAGGACCTGTGAGAGAAGTTTTTGGCTGGACATCATTGCCTCTGAGGGGCCTCCTGGCCCTCTGGAGAGGGGCATTGCCATCTCGTGGGTGGAGGCCAGGGGTCTGGTAACCGGTACCGGGACACACAGGCCACACCCTGCCCATGGGCCGTTCGGGCCGGTGAGGGAAGGCTCCTGCAGCTTTAGCCTGGTGTCTGTAGCGCTGCCTCGGCTAAGGCACTTTCTGCTCCCTTGGCCTGCTCTCCAGGTTGAGACCCTCTCTGAGTCTGCAGAGTACATACAGGTCATAGCTTCGGGGGGTCTTCCCTTTGTCCCTCCCTCCCACCTGATAACAGTTAAGATTCCAAACTCTGAATCTTTCCTCTCTGTCTCTTCTTTCCCATGGGACTTGACATTTTTTCATTTTGAGAGTAGAAACTATAGCTTGTAAACGGTGTTTTTCTAAATTTGTTCTTGTAATTCTTAAACCATTTAAGGACTTCTGCAGTGTGAATTTATCGTGCAGGCCTGGTATTATACTTGACAGCAGAAAAAAGTCTGTCTTGTCATCTCCATTTTTTTTCTATGTGCTTGTGTGTGGTGTGTGAACCAGGGCCTCATACATGCTAGACATTAATCTACAGATGAACCACACCTCCAGCCCCTCTAGTCTCACGTTTTTTTTTTTTGAGACTCTTGCTTTGTAGTTCAGGCTGGCCCTGAGCTCACTATGGAGCCCAGGCAAGCCTCCGCGAACTCAGCAATCCTCCCATCTCTGCCTCCTGAATGCTGGGATGACAGGCGTGTGCCACCACGCCCC
>PVIC010041862.1:0-16048 GCA_004025085.1 Thryonomys swinderianus | reverse complement strand
TCCGGCATTGTGGTATGTGGTGTTGATTGTTGGTGGGCGTGTCTCCACGCCCAGCATTATATGTGGTTACCGGGGATCGAACTCAGGTCCTTGCGCTTGTGAGGCAGGCACTGGAACCACTGAGCTAACCCTCCGGCCCTTTGATTCACTGATTTTTCAATAGTATGTTAATTTCTGCACATTTGTGAACTTTCCAGTTTTCCTTTTGTTATTGATTTTTACTTTTATTTCATTATGATCAGAGGACTTGGCATGAAGGAAATCTGTTAGAGGATTTGGACTTAGAGAATCATAATATCATCACACTGATCAATTCAATAGTATTGTTTATAGTTTAGAGATAGGATCACTGGAAACATTTCCCTATACTGATATTTTTATAACATGTATTATGAGGTAAATTCAGGTGATTCAAAGAACAAATTAGGCTTTAATATTTATGCACACACTTTAACTTTCAAAAATAAAACTTTCTACTCTTGATAGTTTTGTATTCCAAACAAATATAAAGAACTAAAAAATATTACATTTATGTAAGTACAGAGAGTATAAAAATTACAAAGGTGGAAATAGTCCCCTTGAATCTATTAGTATTGAATAGCAGAGCCACAGGTGGGATAATAAAAACGGTCTTAAGAACTGAACCAGAGCAATAGCATCCTGTTCAATGGCCACTAATGTAATCCAGTTTTAAAATAGGTTATGCCATGTCTATTTAAAGAATTCACTAAGGAAGGTAATGTTTGTTGTTTTCTAGAAGATGAACTAGTGATTAATCTTGTGCTTCTTTCATGAATAGTTGGATTTTTATTCCTTTTATTAAAGTATAATTATAAACAAACAGCAACTTGACAGCAGGTGGTTCTATGCTCCCTGAAGGTAAAAAGGACTGATTCTAAAGGCTGCCTTTCTTCCACCTTGCTATTGTTAGCCACACAATAGCAGTGTTTCAGCCTGCCCGGATATTTTGCAAAAACATACAGGGAAGAGAATATCTAGCTAAGTTATCTGAAAGGTCATCACGGGATAGATAGCAATATTGTTTCCCAGGACGATGGAGTTCTTTGCGTTGAATTGTCTCCCAGATACTTCAGGTAGGTGGCTTCTCTTTAATATAGCCACCCATTGTGACTGTAATAACATAATTTTTCTGCAATGAGCAAATCTTCAGTGATTCTAACCAGTAAGGAAATAAGAGAACAAACAAACCAAAAGAACATAGTGTCAGGTGAGGAAACCATTAGGGGTTCACTGTCGGAATAGTAGAAGCCAAACAAGATCCAAATATATTCTCAGGGGAGACCTCCAGCAGGAAGAGTTATTGTATTAAACCTCAGATTTATTCACTCACAAAATTATACTTCAGATGTTTAGTAATTGTCCTCTCAACCACTCAATCAAAAATTTAATAAAAAATTGGCTTTCAGTGTGTTGAACCTGAATTTTAGTTCACTTTGAAAAATGCCCACTCATAAGAATATTAAAAATGTGGCTCTCACTTTGACTTTTTTTTTAATCCAAAAGAGAAAAGATAGGCCAAAAAGTGAGAAAAAATCCTTTCTTATCTCTAGACATGCAAATGAAAAGAAGAAAATATGAGACTTTGGAGGAACACATAAGTGATGCACTCATGAAATTATACTTTTCCTATCAAAGCTCTCTTGTTGCACTATTTAACATTAGCTTTATATGGACTGAGAGCCAGGTGTGGTGGTGCACACCTGCAATTCCAGTACTCAGGAGACTGAGGCACAAGCATCTTTCCAAGTCTGAGGCCAGCTTGGGCTGTATAGTTCAAGTCCCAGCCTGAACTACATAGCAAGACTTTGTCTCCAAATTAATTGTAATCAACTTAAAGGTAAAAAAATACAAATAAAATGGACTGGCAGGCTTCAGTGATTCTAACCAAGGGTAAGTCTGGATCCTGAGCAACATAATTAAATCAATGATGTGATCTATGCAAAGTCCTGTGCGAGTGCCCACCCAACAATTTTATTTTCAGACAAGATTACAATCTCTTCCTTATCCCTCAGAATCTCGGGAGTTCTCCATCCACTCCAATTCTCTTTTTCCATCCAACTTCTCCCATAGCTCTTGCCCCCTATTAATTGTTCTGTGTCTGCTTTTTGCATCTTCCTTCCATGTCCTTCTCTCTAGTGTTAGTTTGGGTCTTCACAGAAGCAGGTAACAATTCAAAGATTCAAGCACACAGCATTTAGAAAGCTGTAGAGAACACAGGAGGAGCTGGGGGAGGAGGCAGACAGTCCCTACAGGGGACACTGAGCTTGCAGCACTATGAGTGACTGGAACTTAACCCCACAAGAAAATTCTGGAAAATGATGTGAAGACAGAAAACGCATGCCTTGAGTCTATTCTAGCTGAAAGCGAGGGAGCCAGAGGACCCACACACTTCCTCTCACAGGCGCTGGGTGAGCACTGCTCCTGGAGGTTCCTTCTCTGCTACTCCAGACCTGCCGTGTGCAGGCAGAGGTCTTCCCTGACTCATAGAAAGAGCAAGGAGAGACAGAAACCAGGAGCTGCAAGCGACAGAAGCACACTGGAGTAACGGATAGAGGCATGAGATGGAGCAACCCTCCTCTTCCCCCTGATTCTTTTTCTACCATCATACAAATGACCTCTCTCACTGCTAATAAGATAGTAGCACCTAGCAAAGCAAATCAAGAGAGATCTCCTATTTGAAGACAAAATCCTCGAGGTATGGTTGACAGCAGCGATGGATGAGCTGCCCGACAGCCATCAGAGCGCAGAGAGAGATTTCAAGGATCGCTGGCAGACACCAGGGTGCCTTATTGCCTGTCGTTCTGGGGTGGATGTTTGAAAATATGCTATGTTGGCAAAAATGTTATAAATAAATAATCTGCCTGCCTTGCTACAGGACTTGGAAGAGAAGGTTTTTTAGCAATGTGTAGGTTGAGAATTAGACCAGCCAAATATCAGTGTTAGTTTTTTGTTTTTTGTTTTTTTTGAGACAGGATCTCGCTTTGCAGTTCAGGCTGGCCCTGAGCCCACTATGTAGCCCAGGCAAGCCTTGAACTCAGCAATCCTCCTGTCTCTGCCTCCCAAGTGCTGGGGATTACAAGTGTGAGCCACCACGCCCAGCACTCAGTGTTAGTTTTGTAGGCAAATCAAAATCTCTCTCTCTCTCTCTCTCTCTCTCTCTCTCTCTCTCTGTCTTTTTCTGTATGCGTGTGTCTCTGTCCCTCTGTCTCTCTCATTTTTCTACCTATAAAATGGGGGCAATAATCATCAGACTGTTAGAACAAATAAACTACATACATGTATGTGTATACATATAGCCTATTTATGTATGTATATATAGACAGAGACAGAGAGAAAGCACAAGAGTAGGTGTAGTTTCTGCACAATGTCACCTCAGTGGAGCTAGAATCATACTTCCCAAAATGGTTCTGACATACAGATAAATGACGCATAAAGGACTTCCACTCACCGTGATCCCAACAAATCCACACCTAGGCAGCTCCTCCTCCAGCCACCACCAAATCTCCATCAGCTCCTCCAAGCCTGGAGGAAGAATCATGTGTGGCAGCATGGCGAAGGGTGCCCAGTTCTCCTGCAAGTCTCCCACAGTGTGAACGTGGCAAGTAGATAAATGTGGACTCCCCCATCACCTTTATGAGACATAATTCCCTGGCTGTCACTTGTGGTACATGCTGTAACATGCCAACCACATCTCATTTCAAGAATAAAGGAGTTAATGTTGCAGTTTTTGGAAAGTTGATGGCAGAGAACGCCCTGCCACAAGCAATTTGGGGGACTGTAGAAAGCCAAAAACAAAACAAAAGCCCTTCCACAAAGTTGTACCTCCTACTGGGGATACCAACATCAGTGCAGATGTTTAAAGGCCTAGCCGTCCTCCCCCAGTGTGCAGATGCTCTGAAAGTTCATTTAAGTTATCAATGATATTTATTTACAAATCACATACCTTTTAATTTTTTTCCAATAAATTCATCTTTTCTAAATCATTGCCTTTAACCTAATGAATTCTCAAAGACTGGGCTATCTTTTCAACATTTTAGATTTAGGTGTTTTATTTTTTTACTGTAATTGTTTATTGGTACATTTTACATAAATATTATAATCACATTTAACATTAAAAATTCCCAGCACCACCGGGCGTGGTGGCTCACGCCTGTAATCTCAGCACTTGGGAGGCAGAGGAAGAAGGATTGCTGAGTTCCAGGCTTGCCAGGGCTACATAGTGAACTGAGGGCCAGCCTGAACTACAAAGCAAGACCCTGTCTCAAAAAAAATAATAATAATTTCCCAATGTTATATGTGATTTTGAGATGTATATAAATTGTACCAATAAAGAATTCAATTAAATAATAATAATAATAATAATAATAATTCCCAGCACATGACACATCTTGATCCATTCTGCTAGTCTATTTCTTTTAACTGGTAAATTGAGGCCATTAATACTAATAGTTATAAGTGGTATGTGTTGACTTATATTTGGCATGGGATTTTTCTGTAGTTGGCTCTTTATTATTTTCCTCCCTGCCACCTAATTTCTTGTCTTGCTTGTGGCTTCATTCTGTTAGGCTTCATGGAGTTGTGAGCTTCACTGTCTTTTTCTAGGATGTTGTTTAAAATTTTTTGTAATGCAGGCTTGATGTTCATGAAGTTTCTCAGGTGTTCTTTATCATCAAGATACCTTATTTCCCCAATGATTCAGAGGGATAGTTTTGCAGAATACATCAACCTGGACTGAAGGTTGCTTTCTTTTAGGGTTTGAAATACTGCACTACAGGATCTCCTTGACTTGAGGCTTTGTGTTGAAGTCTGTTGTGAATTTCTACTTTAATCTGTTTTCTGGATTCTATTTGTTTTCTGTACTGGAATTCCATCATGTTCCTGAGGTCCTCTCCTTTTTTATGTGTCATTCACGCATATCATCATCTGTGCTGTTATCTGAGAGATTATTTCTGGTTTCACTTTTTCCATAGCCTCTTTTGTTGCCAGTTCAGGGAGTTCAGTTGATTTTATTTCAGGGTGATCCATTTCTTGGGTCCCTAATTTCCCATTTGGAGATTGGGAATTCTGGGTTTGGGTCTTATTTGGGTTTTTTTCTCATTTTGATTTTTTTTTTTTTGCTTTTATTAGTGTTTTGGCTTAATTTCTGGGTTAATGTCTATACATTGCTTATTGCAAGTATCTTTCTTGCTTATATTTAGAACCCTTAAGAAATGATTTCTTCCTGGGTTATCTTCCTGATATCATTGGCCTTCAGGTCTCTGCATAAGTCCCAGCACAACCTCAGCACTTACTGTGTAGATGCAGATTCTGGACCTGAGTCTCACGTGGTGGTCTCTCAAGAAGTCAGTACATAAGTGCTGCTCAAGTGGGGCAGAGCCACTCCTGCAGGCCTCACCTAGGTCCCTGTCCCAGAACTGCCTTGCCATTTGGTTTAGATGCTTTCTTATTTGTCATTTAATAAGAGAAATTAATTATATTAATTCCAACGCTGTTAGAAGATAAACATTTGCAAAATAACTCCACATGCTTCAAAAGTTTCCATTGTCTTGCCTATGTAGTTGTATCCAATAAGATCAAACAGCATTCATTTTCATTTCATCAAACCAGTTACCACAATCTAAAATTCCTTGTTTTATTACCATAGGTTGAGATGGAGTGGAAAGATTGTGGAGATGTTAGTCAAAAATTTAAAATTTTCAGGTGGACAAGAATATAAGTTCTAAGAGATTTGTTGCATAAGATGGCAACTATAGTTAATAATAAAATATTCTATTCTTTAAAATTGCTGAGTAGGTTTTATGTGTTCCCACTACAAAAAGAAAAACTATTTGAGGCAATGCATACATGAATTACCTTAACCACTCAGCAATATTTACATATTTCAAAACAATATGATAAATATATACAATCTTATTTGCCAATTAAAAAATAATATTGTGCTTAGTTAACTACTTCTCTTTCTCTACTTCAGTTGTTAGTTCCATAGAGACAGAAATCCTGTCTTTGTTTCCAATGTTTCCCACTTTACCCCTATGACATCACAGCATCCCTTTCATAGCTGGCCCTCAATAATTAAATAGAGAATAAGAATAGATGAGAGATGAGTAATTGTGAACTGTAATAAAAAGTCACTCTGAAAAACTTTCGTTGCCTTGTTAGCAACCTCAGAGACCCTGATGAGTGACAGCCAGTAAAACTATGCTTTTGATTTCCATTATTTCTTGTCCAGTGAATGGTGGGAAGTCACGTGTTTACTTCCAACAAGCTAGTTGTACTTATTTCAAAATGCCATCCCTTCCCAAAAGCAGAATTATAGAAGGATAAATGGGTTGTAAATTAACCTGTTTTAAAAGTTGGAGTTCTTGAAAGGCAAGTAACACAAATTTAGTGACTAACTTAAGCAAAGAAGCATTAAGTTACTAAAACAAAAATGAGATTTTTAAAAAGTGATACAAAGAAATAAAAAGGTCTACTTGAATTTTGATCCAAATACATTGAATTTAGAGACCAGTTTAAGGAAAGTCAAACTCATCAAAATGCTTATCTCTTCTCTTCTGTAATATCCTTCAACAAATGTTTGTGTTCTTCTTGGTCTTCTGTATAAAGATGCTATATATCTTTAATTAGATTTCTTTTGAGGTTTTTAGCACCCATACACACAAGTGTCTAAAACAGTTAAGTAATATTTAAAAGTTGTATGTTCTACTATTTGCTATAAACATGAAAATAAAGCTGAGAAATGTGTACATAGTTTTATATCCTATATCAGCCAACCACAGGCATATAACTGCAAATATCAATGGCTTGTGTTCTTATGTCTAAGTTACATAAAGAGAAGAGTTACAAATCTGCTGTTCACAAGATATGAGCTCTTTGGTCTACCACCTTGTAGAGAGATGAATCTGAGTATTTGGTTGGTGGATGTTAGTCTTCAACCAAATTGGTAACACTCACTTCCAAGACTGTTCTAATAAGAGAAAGATATAGAAGATTGTATTCCCCCAAAATAACCAGAATAATATCTCCTATCATTTATTGTTTTCTACATTGTAACCTTACCATTAACTTACTACAAAGTGACAGCACTTCCCCCTGAGTTTAGGTGAGATTATAATTGATGGGTAAAGTGCGAAACTGAGACTTCCTGAGTCCAAGATATAAAAGATGAGATGACATTCACTTAATTTCTGAGCTGCCTGTAAAAAGTCCAACTACCCTAAGGCTTCTGTGCTTCAGAAGAAGTCAAGCCCCATGGAAGGTCCACACATCCACATTCCAGTTGACATACACAGCCAAGGCGCCCACTAAAAGCAGCACCAATGTCCAAACAAGACAGTTTTAGAGTCTCCAGCTCCCAGAGATTCGAGTTTCCTGAGGTGAAGTCCCAGCTATCACAAGGCAAAGAAAATTACCCTCATACCCTTACTGAACTGCCAACCAAAACAATTCAGGTCATAGTAAAATTGTTATTCACTTATGTCACTAAGTTTGGAATAGTTTGATAGCCAGTAGTAAAAGGAATCGGGGTTTAACCAAATCATGCTGAGACCTCCACTAACAGGGATCTAGAGACTTATTTCTAAATCCCGCTTATCATATCACAGCAAGGCTATGCAAATACTAGTATCTAAATCACAGTCCTCTAGTCTGAATTTGACAGGATTCATTTGCTCTCAATCA
Source organism: Thryonomys swinderianus (assembly GCA_004025085.1). Classification (NCBI taxonomy): domain Eukaryota; kingdom Metazoa; phylum Chordata; class Mammalia; order Rodentia; family Thryonomyidae; genus Thryonomys; species Thryonomys swinderianus. The sequence continues at coordinate 8,347 of PVIC010041862.1, read as the reverse complement.
ATGCATAATTCAGAATTAGGGCTTGCCTTCTTGGGGCTATGCCTTTTTCTGAGACCTCTATTTTTCTAATCAAGACCATAACATCTTCCTTGCTACTCTGGAGTGAAGATAGGAAAGCCCACCGCTTCTCTGCAGAATTAACCCAGACAGCCTTCGGTGAGCCAGCTTTAGTCACTTTGGCTTCATCCTGTGATTCCTGAAACTGTGCTTTGCTCAGCTGCTTTGTTTTTTAACCAGTTTTTTTTTTTAACCAGGAAAACTTAAGAAACATACAAATACACACACACACACACACACACATGCATGTGCTCAGAGAAAAGGCTATTAAAAGCACTCATTGTGTTGAATAATTAATTGCTCCCCAAAATACAATTCAGCTGACAGAGCTGAACTGAATTCAAACCTTCTATTGTCTTCCATTTTCTTATGTCGACTGTTCCTTTTGGGGCCCTAAAGCAGCATTCCTCTAACTTTCTTTCCTGACTGCAACAAGAAAAATTAAAACACCCATGAGCCTCCCCAAAACATCTCCCTCTTTCAAAGGAATGTCTTAGAATATTATCCTAGTAAACTTGGAGGATTTCTGTTAGTGTTATTTCTTATCTCCCATGTGAGTAATTCACACAACTATAAAAGCCCAGCTCACCATAAAAAATTATCATGTGCTAAAAAGACATAATTTGATTGCACAAGTCTGAATTTGCTGAATGAGTTACAGAAGGGTGCCAAAAGAGTCCTTGTGAAAATGCCTTTCCTTTCTTTTCTTAAGCTTGCTTATTTTCACTCTGGAAAGAAGATGCCAGCATAACAGTCTGACAGATTTCACTTTATAGTCAAGAATCCTAGCTGTCCGAATCCCAAGCCCCTTATTGGGAATTATAAACACCCATGTAAGACAAAACCACGGGTTTTGGTGTCTACTGCTGATGGCTACACTTGCCTCCTGCCAGAGTAAAAAGCCATCTTAGACTTTTCAGATGGTTATTTCCAAAAGTCAAAACCAGGTCACTTCTAAAGGGACTGCTCTAGCATCTTGCAGCTTTGATAGAGCTCTTGGGAGGATGTTCTAGGTTGGAATAATTTTAACTTAAAAAGTCATAAAACCAGGAAACTCATGTCCTCATATCCTATACATTATCATATCCTAGAAAATGCCTCTTTGTGGTAGCTAGTCTTTAAATATACACCCAAGAACCTCTCATTCCCTGAGGTTTGCAAACATCACCTCTAGCAGAGGTGGAATCTGTGCTATCACTACTGGAGTCTGTGCTGGTCTTTCCATTGCCCTCACTAGTGACATGATCATGAAGCTGAAGCACCTGACTTTTCCCTCCCTGAGAGACCCTTGAGTAGCAGGTAAGAAACCCAGGTTAACTTTCTAGAAAAGAGAATGAGACATCAAGTAAAAAGATTACATGCACTAGTACTAAAATGCAAAATATCTGATATTGCCGACCATGGTGGTGCATATCTGTAATCCCAGTACTCAGGAGGCTGAGACAGGAGGATCACAAGAGTTCAAGGCCAACCTGGCTACCTACCAAGCCTAAATTTACGTAGTGAGACCGTAACTCAAAAAACAAACAAAAATTCAATACTTACCAGCTATGTGATGCATCAAATTACTAAACTTTCCTGATTCAACTTTCCTGATTCCTGAATTTGTAAACAGGAAGGTAATATTTAATTCACCCTCTTATGTGAAATCAAATAAAATTATTTCTTTTGCTTTTTAAACTTACTGAGCACTTACTATGTATCAGACACTAAGAATATAACAATAAAAACATATGAATATTGCTTTATAAAACCCCACAAGTCCAGACAAGGACACATGTCCCTAAATTTGGTCATAGAGGATGTTTTCAGGAAAATTAACAATAATAACAATCTCTGACTTATCGGAGCACTGGGAAACTATAAGAGAATATGACATCATTTATGCCCTCAAGTTATTTTAATATAGTTAAATATGTAGGACTAGCACATGAAATAATAAATTAAGATACTAATTACATATTATTGCATTCTAACATCTGAATATGCTGCCAAAGACATTTAAAAGCTGGAAAATGCAGTGTGGAGTCATCTGCAAGGCATGACAGAGCTGAGAGCTAGCCAGGCTCCAGCAGACCAGGAGCTCTGGCAGATGGGGCGAGATGGGAAGCTGACATGCCAGATAGGAAACAACTTGAGCAAAGCGAAGCCCACACCAGAACTGTCAGCAAAGTGTCCAGCTGCAGTGGAAATGCCCTCCACCCCTGCTGTCCAGCGTGTGAGCTTCCGATCACACGTGGCTATTATACACTTTCGATGTGGCCAGTGTGGCTAAAGAACTGAACTTCTAATGTACTAACTTGGAATCTACCTAGATTTCCACAGCAGACAGTGATGTGTGTCCACCAGGTAGATACTGCCCCCAAAGAACCTGGAGAAGACCCAGCACAACTTTCTCTATCACTCTCAGAGATGTCACCTAAACTCAAGGGACATATTAAATGTATTTTCCTGCCACTACTCCACTCTATCCCCTTCCAGGGGGATAAAACAGACTCAAAATTAGAGTCTTTCCCTGCAGCATTATAGCAAGACAATTATATGAGTGACTGTCTATAAAGCATATCTTCATCCTGGGCTTATCTGAACCAGTATTTTTCCTCTTCAGAGAAATGTTGTTTCCTATAAAATCCAGAGAAGAGAAGGGAGAGAAAAAACAGTGAGCAAGGAAAGCAACAATGACAGAGGAGCATTTACCAGAAAGCTTTTAGTGTATAACAGTTTCCTTGGTTACAGGTAATAAAGAAAGGGAGAAGGACCAAAACATTTGGAGCATAAATATCTGCAATGAGCGGCCAGACAAAGGATGTAAAGCCCAGAGCATCATTCAGGGCGCTAACAGATTGGGGGGAAAATGAGACAATTATTCTGATGGCCAAGGCAACTGGAAATCTTTCACCAGGAAACAGCCAGATCATTCCAATTGGAAGTTGTTTTTCTTTTCAGTGATATTTTCTGTTGAGTTGAGCTGCTAATTACTAGAGTTCATTTTCTCAATACATTCCAGTGTAACTGTAAGAAAGGTGCATGTGGACCTATTAGGAGTTGGAGTCTGCCAGAGGTGAGTCTGACGGAATCCTCAACATTCGAGGGACTAAACGAAGGCAAAAGACTGAAGGAAAAAAATAGCATAATACAAATCCAGAAGCCTTCGGGCATATAAGATCAGATTTTTTTCCTCATGGGATGCTTCATTCTTGCTGCCAACGATGGGCGCAAGAGTGCACAAGCTGCAGCGCAGAGACGGAGGGAATGCCCCAGCCCGGCAGCTCCCGTCCAGAGTGCTCTTTATGTTTGCCTTGCTGGGCCCCAGGCAGGCTGCTGTGTCATTCCTTATCCTGTTTCTCTCACAGTAGGCCTAAGAAAAGCCTCACTGGGGTGTGGGAAACACACATAGGGTTGCCCTAGTCAAGGCAACATCCCCGAAAGAAAAGTGCTTTCTTTAGACTAATGAGGGGGAGAATAAACCAAAAAATGCAGTCCTGAAGCAGTTAGGACATATCACCTTGGACTGCACATGCCTCCCTGCCAAGACCCAGCAGATGTGGGAAATCACAATAGGGGCGATCGTATGTTACACTGGGGAACAGCTCCACTGATGAATTAACCGCAGGGCAAGACGGGCAGCTGAGACGGCTTGCTCTCCAGCAGGTTAAAAGGCTGACACCGTGGAGCAAGACTCTCTAAGTGTACGTTTGCCACAAAAGGGTCCCCCACTGTTCGCCACATTGTGCAGAGCAATCGCATTTCCAGAAATAGACTCACCCTAATCCCCTTTTGTGTATTTTCCAGAGCTGAACCTGAACTTTCAAGGGGTTTGACTTTGCTTTTATTTTTCACTCTTCTTTTCACAGATGATTGAATTTCCTAGTGCTGCTTTCAGATCAGATGTTATTTTGGGCACAACTCAAAGAAACCTATCCATATACATTGAGGAGCAGTGGGCGGCAGGAAGTTCAGCTTCACCCCGCGATCAAGCATGGAGATTCATCGGGGGTGTAAGGGAAGGTGGAAAAAAACCACTACAGGCTCCAAGGTCATTAAAAAGGACACGTCTTTGACAAGACAGGATGAAACTAATCCTTAAATTCTCATAGGTTTTAAAGAGAGATTTACAGTTTTTAAAATACCAAACCTGTATTTACATTTGCTATCATTAAAACAACTTACAAATCATTACACAATTTCATTTAAAAATTTAACAATAGGTGCAGCATGAAGTCACACTGAGAAAATATCACTGGATGTAATGCAGGAACTTTGGTGGTTAAAGCCAGTTAAACCCCGAACAGCTGAGGAATTCCCTGAGTTTGGTTCATAACTCGCCTTCTACCTCCTGCTCTCCTTCCTGGCCTCGCCTTTCAATCCTTCCCCTCACCTGCTGCAAAGAAAGTAGGAGAAGACTGTCGAGCCCCGGACCTTGTGCAAAACCGTTTGCCTAACTGTCTCACTACAACAAAGAACCAGGGCTGGCGTAGGTCGGTAACTTGCCCCAAAATAGTGCAGCTCAGAGAGGATGTCTGGTGACCAGCACTGCACAGCTTTCCCTTGGTCACGAGGACAGAGGAGAGCTCTGAATTCAACATCTGAGGCTTACACCACGATGATGCGGGGGAAAGGGCTGGGGCTCGCGGCGACACCCACACTAAGACACTCCGGCCATTTTCCTTTTTTCAGTTCTAAAATGTATTAGAGAAACAATATAATTTTTAATTTATTCCCCAGAGGTTAAACAGCAAAACACGACAGCATCTTTAACGTGCCGACACGACGTCGCAATCGCCTTTTGCCACCCTCCTCTTCCTCTTCGGATGTCGGACGCAGCGGGAACCCCGGGGAGGCGCCCGCTCGCCTGTCCGCCTGTCCGCCTGTCCGCCCGCGTCTCCGCCAGGCCCCTCCGTCCGCTGCCACTGGAGTCCCGGCGAGGCCAACGAGTTTGCGCTTGGGGGAAGGAACAGCAACTGCGACCACAAAAGGAAAAAACCCACGGCAGCTTCCCACACATCTGTTTCATGGGACTAAAATCAAATGAAGTGAGTAAAACGAAAACACCCTTCGTATAGTCACAGACTTGGGGGGGGGGGGTTCCTAAAAAATTATTTTCAACTACTTCACTCGTTATAATGCAAACATCTAGGGTCTCACTGAGGGTGTCTTAAAACAAATGAAAAAGCATTTAAGCCCTCCAAGCATGTACCTACTTTACTGTCATAAATGAGCTTCCAGAAGAACACACAGGGGTTAAGAAATATATGCCCCTGTTTTCGCCCCTTGGTCACAGTATTTAGGTTCAAGATTAGAAGGCATTCACTGCGGGTGTGGGGGCATCTGCCTGTAGTCCAGCACTCAGGGAGGCTGAGTCAGGAGGACCTCAAATTCAAGCATATCCTGCACAAATGAGACTCTGTCTCAAAATTAAAAGAAAATAAAAAAGAGATGTAGCGCAGTGAAAAAGCCCTTGTTTTAATTTCCAGTGCTGGAAAATAAAAATAGAGAAAACAATTATCTTCTTCTGAGCCATCTTTACAAAGAAAAAACATGACACTCAAATCCTTTTATTATGGGTTAAGGGTTAACTATACAGATGATTTTTACCTTCTATTGTTTTTACTGATCTTTATTTTTCTGTTTTTAAGTGATGTATTACTTGCATTTTTAAAGATTGCTTCACTTATTAAGAAAGGAAGTTAAAATCTTGCATGTTTAAAAAAGAACAAAAAAATCTGTGGTATTGCTGGATAAAATATTTTTTAAAGATTTCAGTGGCTCCAGATAGCTTTCAAGCACCTTTGCCTCGAGGAGTTCAAAGCTGAAGCATTAGTAGATCGCAGTGGAAATCCCCCCGACGCCCAGAGCAAGCTCTCTGGATTCTAAATTACAACAAGCTAGCCCGGTGAGAGGGTGACTGCAGCATACCGTCCAGCCGTTCCAGTTCTTGGTTTGTTCATTAGAAAATGGAAAATACATTGGACATGCTCCAAAGATCTTGAACTCCCTAACTGTGCCCCAAATCCAATGTGCCATATTTAAACTATAATGAATGCCACTGCTACAGGAGGTAATTAGGTATCTTTTGGGATTACAAGATGGTAAATGGATGCCTATTTCTCTCAGAGGATATTATTCCCCCATCTGCCATTCCCTTGGGCCAGGATAATAATCATTAGTCCTCTTCTGAGTTTCTTCTTGTCTCTTATTGCACATATAGTTTGAAAATGATGTATGCTTTTTTAAACTTTACTGGTAACAAACCAGATATTAGTGTCTATCTTTTCACATGTTCTATTCTCAAATAGTCATCACTTTTAAACTTTTGAAACACACTTCAGAACTTCAGGAAGCCTCCAAAACAGAGGGGTTAGAAGGGATATAATAGATATTATGATAGCAAATACCTTGAGGACTATTTCTAAATGTGCTTGCCACAAAAGTCCTCTCCAAGCAAGAGAGATATGAGATAAGATGTTTTACATAAGGAACTGTACATGACAGAGGCAAACAAAAAGTTCCCTACATGGAAGAAACAGCATGTGCAAAGGTCCTGGGATAGGAGATTGTCATTTTCCAGGAACTTAAAGTAATCCAGTATGACCAACTAGGGCAAAAGTATACACAGTGGGTTGGAGACGTCAGAAGACCTAGTTGGTGCAATATGTTACAGGCTGCACTAATGAATTTTGTGAAATGCAGAAGCATTCATGCCACAAGGTTGTGACATAGTCTGATCTAGACATTGAAAGGAAAACTACTTTGGCCATTAAATGGAAAATGGATATGTGGAGCATGGGGAAGCATGAAACAGAATGGAAAGGCAGGTGGAAGGAATGGTGCAGTTGCTTAGAGACAGTTGGGTCATGATAATAGTAATGGGGATGGGGAAGTGGACAGATCTGAGATGCATTTTGGAAGCAGAAATAACAAGATTGTCAATGGATTAGACGTGAAGGAGTGTGGAGCAGAGGGTCCAAAAGAAGCAGTGATGACTTCCCAGGGTCTGATTCAAACAGCAAGGATGTGGGAAAATTTAATAGATAGAAATTACTAAGGGGGAACCAAGTTTGTGTGGTTAAAGCAAGACCATCCACAGGCTCTATTTAAATAATAAAAATAGAGAAGTTCACAGAGGCAGGAAATATGGATAGGAGATAATACTTGGAACCAATACCAGAGGACTGTAACATTTAAAGATGGGGGTGAAGAGGTAAGAAGGAAATCAAGAGAGGGCACTGTCCTGGGACACAGGAGAGAGAATATTGCAAGAAGAGAAAACAGTCATCTGAGGCTCATGCTACTCAAAAGTTTGGTAAAACTAACAATGATACTGTTTCAAAGCATTCAGTAGGAGAAGCAACATGGAAGTCCACTGTGACCATAAAAAAGAAATTTTGACAATGTTGAATGTGATCATAATGTACATATAAAATGTACCAATAAAATCAATTGTTTTAAAAAAGTCTGACTTTCCCCCTCCAAAAAAAAAATTCTTTTGATGGCATGCTGGGAGGTCACCCTTACCAAGGTGAAGAATAAATAGAAGATAAGAAAGCAAAGGCAGTGGACTGGGGATTTAGCTCAAGTGGTACCATGCCAACCTTGGACCCACAGGGCCTGAGTTCGATCCCCAGTACTGCAAAAGAAAGAAAGGACACACACAAATCTTATTTTTTTACTTTAAGTTAATTTTTTAATACATTTCAAAATGCAAATGGCACAAAAAAGTAGACATTCACATGTGAGCTCCTAAGCCCCAGTTTTTCCTGTAAATGTGAGACCAGTGGATTTGTCCTTTTTGGGGTTTTTTACACAAATAGCACTACAATACATACATAGTGCTGCTCCCTAGTCCTGTTGCTGTTTTTTTTTTTTACCAAAATAGATTATATATACTAATAAACAAAAATTAAAATTTTTTCAATGTCTCTTAAATAGGTAGATATCACTATATAGTTTCCTTTATCATTTTAAATGTCTATAGAATTCAACTGAATCAACCCAATGATTTTTGTATCTGTCTGACCTTTTGCCATTAGGAATAGAGCTGAGTAAATATCTTTATATGTGTGTCATGTCATAAATGTGTAGGTAGCTCTTGAGGATAACTCAGAAATGGGCTTTCTATGTCAATCTGTGTCTGGGTGTGGCTGGGTGGAGTTTCAGTTTTATTGAGTTTAGCACTGACTTTAGGGATTGGTAGAGCACAGGCTGTAGGCAGTGTGTTTGCATGGATCAGGCATATATGGCCTTCGGTTTTATGCCTGCTGCCTTGTGTCTTCTGCTCTGGGGCTCATCC
>PVIC010041861.1:0-16043 GCA_004025085.1 Thryonomys swinderianus | reverse complement strand
GAGGATTGCTGAGTTCCAGGCTTGCCTGGGCTACATAGTGAGCTGAGGGCCAGCCTGAACTACAAAGAGAGACCCTGTCTCAAAAACAAAAAACAAAAACAAACAAACAAAAAAAAACATTAAGGTTGTTTGACCCACTGATGTTGAGGTACTGCAGTATTTGCATAACTAGTCAAAGCACTGTTGACCAGATGCTTTCATCAAAAAGATATTTTCCCTTTCCATCTAGGAATTAATCTCTTTGTAGCACTTCAGTAGTGAATAACTTCATTTTAAAAAATTTGAATGTTTCGGGCCGGAGGGTTAGCTCAGTGGTTCCGGCATCTGCCTCGCAAGCGCAAGGTACTGAGTTTAATCCTGGTGACCATATACAGTGCTGGGTGTGGTGACTTACGCCCACCAGCAATCAATACCACATACCACAGTGCTGGGAGTGGTGGCTCACGCCTGTCATCCCAGCACTCAGGAGGCAGAGGCAGGAGAATTGCTGAGTTGGAGCCTTGCCTGGGCTACATAGTGAGCTCAGAGCCAGTCTGAACTACAAAGTGAGACCCTGTCTCAAAAAATTTTTTTTGAATGTTTCTTGATACATTATATATACACATCGTGATCACACACAATATTGAGAATTTGTATCAGTATATGACACAATTTAATTCTCATTTTTCCCTTTCCCTCACCCACTCTACAACCCCTCGCCCCCTATATGCATAAACTTTGTTTCTCTTTTTTGTTATTACCATCATATATTTCTTTCCCTTACTGCTACACTCCATTTCTCTTTTCAGGACATACAATGAAATAAATAGGTCACAGATCTTTAAATATCATATCTTTTCTCTGGTATGAAAAAGTGAAGATGTAAATGTGCTCTAGAATATATGGTAGACATTGTGGAACTTTGATGTTTTTAAGTTTATTATCTATTACAAATAACATTTAGATGTTTCAAAATGATCACTTACTAATTCAATTAGCCCTTCCACTTTTTAGTTAGTAAGCTCATAAAAAATCACTTTGTTTTTGTCACATTTTTAAAGAAACAGAAATCCTTCTAAAATCCTCCTCTTAAGTGAAATTATCCAGATGCAGAAAACTAAATATAATATGATTTCTTTTACATGAGAACAAGTAAATACACAAATACCATTTGACCTACTACTGCCACTCCTAGGCATATTTTCTGGATTTTAGTTTTAAGTTCAACAGCCAAACTTTACAGAATGTATATACCTCCTGTTCCACCCATGTACCTGGCCACTTTTACTGTTTTCATCATGTACAAGACGGACACATTTGTTAAAATTGGTGAATCTACATTGACACAATACAGTATTATCCAGTTTATATTAGGGCTCATCTTGTAAGTTGTGCATTATGAGGCTTTGGGTAAATATATAATGACTTGTACTTATTATTGTATTATCATACAGAATCTTTCACTGCTTCCAGTAAGGAGATGTCTCAAACAATTAAAGACATATGTACTATGTGATCCAGCTAACAACTTTCTAAACATATCACCAAAGGGAATGAAATAAGCATAGCAAATAGATAACTACATGCATGTCTTTATTATGACATGAATCACAATAGCGCCTAGGTGCCACTGAGGAATGAATGGATAAAGATAATATGATGCAAGTATAAACAATAAAATACTTTTTAAAGAATCAAATACTGTCGTTTGCAAAACAACAAATGGAATTTGAAGACATTGTGCTAGGTAAAATAAGCCAGGTCCACACACACAAGTGTTGCATATCTCTTTCCGTATGTGGGGAAAATATAAACTAGTACAGCTGCTGTGGAAATCAGTATGGAAACTAATACTAATAATCTGAGTTGCTTCAGAGTTCTTTGTGATGTTGTTTATTTTTTCATTTTTAATTGCATTTATTTGGGTCTTTTCTTTCATATTTTGGTAAGATTTGGTTAATAATTTTGCCACTTTGTTCATTTGTTCCTCTTTCCCAAGATCTGATCACTTTTACTAATGTGGAAAGGAGAACTGACTGTCTAAAGAATCAACTCTTTCACACATTCATATCTCAAATTAATCTTTTGTTTTAATGTCAGTAATTTCTCCTCTGGTCTCTATCTTTTTTTTCTTTTCTTTTGGGAAAGAAATTACTGTTGTTTTTTTTTTTTTTTTTTTTTTTTGAGACAGGGTCTCACTTTGTAGTTCAGGCTGGCCCTAAGGTCACTATGTAGCCCAGGCAAGCCTGGAACTCAGCAATCCTCCTGCCTCTGACTCCTGAGTGGAAATTACTTCTTACAGTTTGATTAGTTCTTGTTTTTAAGCCCCTGAAATGCATAATTATGGCATTTATCTACTTTGTTATTCTAATAAAAGCATTCAGAGCTAAAAACTTCCTCCTTAGAACTAGTTTTATTATAATCCACAGGTTCTGATATGTAGTGATTTAAGTATCTTTCGGTCCTAGGACATTTTTAAATTTTTCTGATTTCTTCAATGGACTATTGATTTATTACATGTATATTATGCAACTTTCAGGTATTTGTTTCATTTCATCATTGCATTTGCTATTCATTTCTAGTTTCATTCCATTATTATCTAATAGGATGTGACTGTATTTCAATTTTTGTACTGACTGAGAATTGCTTCATTGCCTACAAAATGATCTGTTTTGAAAGATTCATGAGGTGCTGAAAACAGTGTAATAACTCCAAAGTTATCAGTTAAGCCTATCTGGTCTAATGTAGTTTCTTATGTTTATTGGATTTTTGGTCAAGTTGACCTATTTGTTATAATACATGATAATTGAATTGGTGTTTACCTGTTCTTTTAAGGCATAATATTTTTCTTATGAAACTGGGTGCACCAACATTCAATGCATATATATTTACAATTGTTTTCTCTCCTGGTGAATTATTACCTTTACCAATATGTAGTGGTTTGACTCTTTTGACAAGTTTTGGTTTGAAGTCTACTTTGGCATGAATATAACTATTTATGTTTTCTTTCTCATTCCAGTTGCTGAGCATATAATTTTTCTTTTCCTTTTTTCTTTCCGTGAAACTACTTTGAATTCCAGTCTGTGTATGTTTTACAGATAAGGTGTGTTTCTTGGAGAAAATGTATAGATAGGTCTTAGTTTTGATTCACTTTTCTAATCAGTATCTTTTAACTGAAGAGTTAAAACTATTACATTAAATGCTATTACTGAAAGTGCACTCTAATTCCTGTCCCTTTTTTGTGGTGTCTCATTCCTGTTATTTATTTATCTTCTCTATTGGTGAACTTTACTTTTTTCCTTTGACTCATTTATTATCTTTGTGGTCTATGTTTAGGATTTCTTTTACTATTATATGCAATGTGGGCTAATGGTCATGAATTTCTCTATTTTATAGTTGTGGAATGTTTTTATTTTCCCTTCAAATTCAAGGATAGCATTGTAGCATATAGTAATCTAAATGTGCAACTATTTTCTTTCAACATTTGGAAAGCTTCAGTTCAAGCTCTCCTGGCCTTTAAATTTTTATTGACAAATCTGCTCTTACACTGAGAATTTTTCAATTTTAGGTGATTTGGCTCCTCTCTCCAGTGTTTTTTTTTTAAACATATTGAATTTATTAGTACATGTTAAGTGGAATTTATGATCATATCATTGAAAATTTGCACCTGTGCATGATATATCTTGGTTCTTGTTTTTCCAATGGCTTTTAAAAATTGTGTGTTTTAAATTTCTGGCATTTTTTTACTATGATGTGTCATTGGAGGGTCCTTTCTGGTTTTGTCTACTTAGGGACCTAAATACCTCCTTTACCTAGGAATTCATATCATTTCTCACATTTGGAAGATTTTCTGTTGTAATTCAATGAATAGACTATTTAAAACATGTGGTTTTTTAAAAGTCCCTTCTATGCAAAGAAGCAGTAAGTTATTTATTTTATATTTGTCCAGAAACTTGTATAAAGTCTCTTCAGTGTTACTTATTCTTTGTTCTTTGATCTTGACAGCATGTTCTAGCTCTTTTGCCCTTTTTTACAATTCCTGATATATTGCTTTCTGATTAGTCAGTTATGTACATTATCAATTCAATTTTTGATTTGACCTATTAACTTTTTCATCTCCAGATTTCATCTTGCTTCTTAGAATCATCTCTTATTAAAGTGGTCATTAACATACTTTGTTGTTTTATTTAGTTCCACCAGCTATGCATATGTACCTTGTTTGAGCTTGTTGATTTTTCTACTAATTGCTTCATTAATCTGCTTATTTTTCCCTTCTCTGGTCTCACTGATTGTTCAAACTAGCAGTTTTAAAAATATTGGCCGTAATTCTATCCACTTTAGTAACTGTGGGACCAACTTTTGGGGAGCTATATATTTTTGGAGACATTTTATTGCCTTTTTTTTCTCGTTCTATCTGAGAATCTGCATGGAGGTTGGGTAGAATGTGTCCTCCACTGTCCCATGGGTTAGTGTTTTGTAAGCGACTTTCTCTTTGTGATGCACCTTGGAGTGTAGCTTTGCTTCCGTGTGAGAGTTACCCCCCATCTGTGCTAAGGGCTACATTCTCCCCTGGTGCTGAGAGCTACGTTCTCCTCTAGTGCTGCCTTGAGAGGAAAAGTGACTATTGGTAACATCAACCCTTGAGAAGTAACCATAGATTATTTTATACTTAAGAACTTCATACAGAATATTTCTACTATTACACTAATGCAGGATAAAACACAAAGTAATAATATGATATATTAGACTAGACAAATTTAAACATTGAACATACTTAGTATATAGTTATAAAAAGAGAGAGAGAAGCACCAGAGGAAAAATAATTGAAAGAAAGAGAAGTAAAATTAATTGATTAATTAATAATAAAAGAAATAGAAGAAAAGAAAAGGGAAAGTTAGAGGGACCAAAGTAAATATCTTGGGAGAATTAAATGGTGTAGAAAAAAGAGTTGACTATAAATAGAATGTGAGAGAGAAGAAAAGGGAATTGTAGCAAGTTGATCAAAAAGTCAAGTGATTGATTTATAGGACCAACAGTTGCTGTGGAAATACACGACAAAATAAGGTAGGGTGTCACTAAGTTAAAACAAAAAGTCAGTGCTCATATCTTTTTTATGTAAAAAAACTATAATCAGAAATGTATAGCCCACTACTGCTTTTATACAGGTATACATACATTTAAAGAGCTCACTCTATTATACAACCAAAATACCAATAAAGAGGCAAAAAGGAGAAAAATAACAGAAAAGAAAAAAGGCTGCTATTCTTTTTATTGACTAGGAGGGGTACCCTTGTATAGTTCTTGACTGCCACTGTCTTCATCCTACTACAAGCTGCTGTCCTATGTTCTCAGGGCTCAGCTGCGAGACATTTACTCAGTTTCCTCAGCTCGTCTCAACCAAAGCCTCACAGAATATTTTCCCCTGACCTTTACCTCTTGACCTTCCAGCTCTCTCATCTCAGCTTACCTGGATCCTGTACTTTTAGTGGTTTCTGGGGTTAGGGACAAAATTTTCTCAGCTAACGTAGCCTGTCTGACTCCGCCCACGGTGGCTGCGAGTCTCAGTTAACCCAGACCTTGAGATTATCTTTGGCATTTAAATAAATATCCCTGTGCCTAACGCCAGAAAGGTGAAGCCCAAGACGAGTGCATGCAACCCACTGCGCCCTGCCTTTAGCCCCAGCTCCATCCCTTGTCTCCGTCTTGATCTCTGGATCTATTTTGGGGATCATGCCTGTGGGCAGGGAAGCACTTTTCAGTTATGGCAGGCTGTGTTGTGTCCTGCTGACTGGGGCAGGCGGCTTGGCTGCCTCCATGTGTAGTGGCGTCTGGGGTGAGCACCCAGCTCCCATGGTCCCCTGGCCTCCCTGGAAGTTTTATTCAACTCAGAATGGCACAGACTCCAGAACCATGCCGGGAGCACTGCTCAGGTCAGAGGGGTGGACTCTCTTCTTACTTCAGGTTCTCCTCTGTCTGTATTTCACCTGGTGTCTTTCCTTGTCAGGATGTATTCCAGGACTGTTGTCTCTGCCTCCTCACGTAGCCATCCGCTGAATGATTTTGGTGCCTAACAGCTATTTAGGAATGCTGCTTTCTTTGTGCCAACACGATGCTTTCATTGTCGTGAAACTTGTTTTAAATTTCAATTTTTAAAAAAATTATGTTAGTGGCAACCATTTAGATCACTAACTGTCTTGTTCATGACTTCAGTAAACTTTGAAGATTCCCTTGTTTGTTCGCTATAGAAGATCCATATTTACCTTGTTATTTGATTCTGTGTCAAATAACTAATATCACCTGAATCTCAAAGGAGGTAATCTTGTCTATTAATTTCTTTAGTATGTTTAGTTTTTCTTACTCTTAAATGTATGTACAATAGTTCACTATCTAATATTGCAGCATAGGAATCAAATTTACATGCATTTCTGGGTTATATTATTCCATGAATCCATCTACTCATATATTGTTACAAGAGTCTTTGATGATTTAAGGTTATGAAATATTTTAATAATGGAAACTTCCTTTTAGTGCTTTCCTGTTCTGGAATTTTATTGTCTCAATTTTTTTTTTTTTTTGAGACAGGGTCTCACTTTGTAGTTCAGGCTGGCCCTGAGCTCTCTATGTAGCCCAGGCAAGCATCAAACTCAGCAATCCTCCTGCCTCTGCCTCCCGAGTGCTGGGATTACAGGCATGAGCCACCATGCCTGGCTGTCTCAATTTGTGTGCGTGTGCGTGTGTGTGTGTGTGTGTGTGTGTGTGTGTGTGTATTTAGTACTGGGAATTGAACTCAGGCCCTTTTGCTACCAAGGTAGGCACAGTACCATTTGAGCTAAATCCCTGGCCCTTAACATCTTGATTTTAATGTAGTGAAATATAGAGTATATAGAAATCAACCTGAAATTCATGAGTATCCATTATTCTTCAAGTGAAAGAATTACACACCATTATTCTGTTGATTTACTCATTATTTTATGATTTATTTTGGACAGTTGGGAACTGAAATGAATTTGTCACTTCCAGGTCAAAAATTTATGAGCTACCACGAAATTAAACATATTTGCTTTTCTCTGCCTTTGTAATCATGAAAGTGTTCAAAATGAGGCTTTGCTCAGCTTGGGCCTCTAAGTAATTATGAACACAATGCTTTGCTAGAATGGACATACAGTGTAATGTTTCAAAAACTGTTATTTTTGTTTTTATTGGTGGTGATACTCTTTGCTTTTCCAAGGCCTAATATCATTACCTATATATTTTATTAACAACTTTAAGGTTTTATTTTGGACATTTAAGTCTTTAGCTTATATGAAGTTGATGTCTTTTTAATGGTTAATGATAATAATAACATTTCAGTTTCTATTCCATGTAAGTAAATACTTTTAATTAGACCTGTGGAATAGTTCCTCTTTTTAAAATAGATCTACCAAAGGAGCTCTATAGTACACCAAAGTTCCATACAAATATATTCTGTTTCTAGGCTTTTTGCTCTATGCTATTGATAAATATTTCTTCCCCATTCTTATGATACATTTAATTAGCATAGTTTTACTAATAAGTAATGATATGTTGGAAGAAATCCTTTCCTTTTTTCTTTTGAAATGTCTTTTTTCCATAAATATTCTAATCAGGTTCTGAAATTGCATGAGAATCCCTGATACAATTTTGAGTTGTTGGGATGTGATACCAATCACTCGAATCTAGGAATCAAATGAATTAACATATATTATCTTTTGATTGTCTTCCTGACATTGAATATATTGTATTTCTGCACTTAGTCTCTTTGAATGTCACTAAATAGAGTTCTGTAGTTATTTCCTGTAGATTTTGAACATTTTGTTTCTTAATATGTGATAGTCTATAATATCATATAGGAAATCTTTCTTACAAGGCGTCTTTGGGCCGGAGAGTTAGCTCAGTGGTTCCAGTGCCTGCCTTGCAAGAGCAAGGTCCTGAGTTTGATCCTTGGTAACCACATACAATGCTTGGCATGGTGACTCATGCCCACCAGCTATCAATACCACATACCACAGTGCCAGGTGTGGTAGCTCACGCCTGTAATCCCAGCACTCTGGAGGCAGAGGCAGGAGGATTGCTGAGTTCCAGGCTTGCCTGGACTACATAGTGAGTTCAGGGACAGCCTGAACTACAAAGCGAGAACCTGCCTCAAAAAAAAAAAATCATTGAGTTGTTTTGGTGTACAGCAATATGACTGATATTTGCAAATTAACCTATAGCCAACAGAACTGCTGCACTTACCTACTATTTTTCCTAAGTTGTCTTCATTTTCTTTTGAGTTTCTCTATGAATTATTGTATTATGTCTAAATGATAGAACTTTAGTTTTTTTCTCACTAACCCTTTTGTTACTAACGTTGTTTGCTTTCTATTTTGCTGACTAAAAACTATAATATAATATCGAACTATGGAGTAACAGTGGCCACCCTAGTCTATTTCTTGGTTTGAAAGGAATGTTCCTAAAATTGCTCCACCTGTAGTGGTTGCGGTCGTATGTATTTCAGATTATAAAAATTATTTTCTACTCTTAACTTACTAAGGTTTTTTATTAAAGGTTGTTTTATCAGTACACATTTTCTCTGTTTCCATGATTGATCATGTGATGTTTTGTAATTCACCAAGAATTGATTATCCAACATTAAAACACCACTATATTTCTGAAATAAAGTCAAATTGGATACATTATGTGTATATGCTTATAGATCATTTCAATTGATTTGTTAATATGTGTTTTTAGAAATTTTCATAAAAAAGAAATCTGACATTTTTTAAACTTCTAATATCTATGTTTGGTTTCTAGTTTTTGATCCAGTCTGCTAATCTGTGTTTTTAATTGGAGAGTTGAAGCTATTAAAGTAGAAAGATATTACTGAGATGTGTTGGTTATTTACTATTATTGCCTTATTTTCCTGTTAATGAATCTTTTGGTTTTGGTTGCTGTTTATCTACTGACCTCACTAGCATTATTATTTTTTTTATTTGTGCCTAGTTTGTGATTTGTCTAGAATATTCTTAAGTGTTTTGTCAAGAACTGTGTTAGTACTTATGTAACTTCTGAGATGGTCTTTGTTCATGTAAATACATTATTTCTTGATTTACTTTGAAGGGTAATTTTGCTGGATAAGTTAATCTGGGTTGGAAGTTATTTGTTCTTATTGTTTGCGATACTTCACAAGCTGTCCTGGCTTTTAGGATTTGTGTTGCAAAGTCTGCTGTGACTCTAGTTTGGTTTATCTTTCTATGTGACTTTTGTTTTTCTTTTGCTGGTTTTAACATTGTAAGCTTTTTGGCAGATGTAATAACTTAGAATATACCTCGGTGTGCATCTTTTGTTATAATACTTGTTTGCTATTCTATAAGCAGCAATTAGTTGGAGTTTAACTTCTTTACCTACATTTGGGAAATTTTCTTCTATGATTTCTCTAAACGTGTTAGTAAAACTATCTGTGCTATTGTCTAGATTTTCTCCAACTACAGATTTTCTAGATTTTCTCCAACTAGATTTTCTTCTCTAGATTGGTCTCATTGTCATCGAGAAGTTGCTCGATGACAATAGATGCCCCTACTTCCAAAGACTTATGTACATCCCTTCATTCAAAAGGCATTTAATCCATCCCTAAAAGCTGCAAAAGTCCTAGCCATATCAGGATTGATGAAAAGTCTAAAGTCTCTTCTAAGATCTAAACCAAACTCATTTGCAAGGCCCTGAACAAATTAGTGGCATAAGATAGGCATTCCCATTTGGATAGTTATAAACAGGAAGATACAAAAGAATGGGAATAAAGCAGGTCCAAAACCAGCACAGCAAATGCTAAACCCTACAGCTCCACTTCCAGCATCCCTAGCAATCTGTGGCAAGTTGTAAATTCTGAAGGGCTTGGATGACTCCAGCTCTATGGCGCTTCTGGTAGCTGTAGCTCCTCCAGCTTCTCTCTTGGCTGGATTTTGTTCCCTCCTTGTGGCTTTTCCTAAGACTATCCATGCTCCTGTCTTCTCCAAACTTCTGGGGTCTTCATTGCACCTTTGGCTTCACACTCACATCTTCCTTTTTTATTGCTTTTGTTACCATGTGGGTGTTTTGAACTGTTTCTTCTCAGAAATGCCCTTTCTGCTTCCTTCTTTGCTTTTCCTGCTTCCACCACTCGTGAAGTGCTGCCCCTCTGCCCCCTGCCTAGGATCCAGTTGATTATTGACTGAAACATCTATGAACTGTAAGCCAAATAAACCTTTTCCCTTTCAACTTTGGGTGTAGGGTATTTTGTCTTATCCCCAAGAGAAAAGGAACTAACACATTTTCTCAGGGGATCCTTCCTCAGCTCCTATGATGTGACTCCTGCTCTAGTGAGCCATATTGAATCCCCTATTTTTGACTTTTGCCTTGTCCAAGGTCAGCTCTGTTTTCTGACTGGCACTTGTGCTGTCCCATGGAGGGGGAAACAGCATAGAGTCAGCACGAGGTTGATGGTGGCTGAGCCCAGGTGTGAAAGCCACAGCTGTGGAGTTGGTTGAATGATATGCCAGGGCAGTCAATACAAACATTTCCCTGGGGTCTATCCCTTTAATTTAAACTTTTTTTAAGTTCTATCATACTCATCATTGGTACTAACATAAATTTTATTTATTTATTTATCTTGCAATAGGTTAAAAAAAAAAGACTCACAACCTTGTGCTTCCAATGAAGGAATGATGCCACTGAGCTAAATCCCAGCCCAATAGCACAAATTTTTAAAACTTGTCTTAAAAAATTTCTTTGAGCAGGTCAATGTTTCACATTTTCATTCATGATATCTTTTTTTTTTTTTTGGCTTCTAACATATTGTTAAGGTCTGGGTGTTCCTTCAAAACCTCATTTTATCACAGGTAGCTGAATTTGGAATGTGTAGTGCTGGGATTAAGGGTATGTGATTACTAAACCACTACAGTGAGTGAGAGGTTCAGCACCAGCCTAAACCCCATAGCCTGGATGGGGAAAAAAGAGGCAGAAAGACGTGGAGAACTGGAGAACACTCCCTCCTTTGTTGACGTTGCTATGGAGTGGAAACCCTGAACTAACATCCTGTTTTGTGTGCACCAGGTAGTTTCTCCTCTCTGAGGCCTATTTGCTGTCCACGCCTTGAAACCAACTGGCTATAGACCGAGACCTCTACCAAGTGTAAGCCAAATAAACTCCTTCCCCTCCAAATTTGGGTGAAAGGTATTTGCTGTCATCAATGAGAAAAAAAGTAGCTAACACATATTTTTCTCTTACTTTTCTATATTTTTTAGAACACATTTTTTTTTCTAGTTCACCACATTTAAATTTTATACTGACACTTACCATGGGGAAAAGCACTGATAAATACTCGAAGGAATGTTGAATTCTATGTACCTTATAATGCATAACTCTTATCCATGAGAAGTGCTTGCTCTAAGGATATAATTTTTAAAATAAATATTTAAATAAGTTATTAAATAATTATATGAAACCAATGGAACACCTTATCTTCATTCTATATGATTTATATACCAAAGAGAATACAGAGACCTAAATGCTTTTGATGATGTTGAGAGGAGTGAATCAGCATTTCTAGGCTGAGGTGTTTAGCAAAAAAATGATTTGTTTAAGAAATTATAGATTTTTTTCTAACTCTGTGGGGGATATAGAGATGGAGGCAGATGTGGGGTAGGTAGGGGAAATAGGTGGAAAGTGAATTAAGATGTGTTATGGATACATAGCAACTCCCTACAACAAATCTAATCATTATGTATTGTAAACATGTATTAATGTAAAATGAAAATTGAAAAAAACAAATGAGTTTTCATGTACCATATACATACTGCTATGGAAGTGAAGATTTAATCATATTGACCATGTTATATTTCTTTGTTTTAGTCTGTGTATATTTATTTCACTGAGTTATTTCCCTGTTATTTCCCTCCTTTGTTAACGTTGCTATGGAGTGGATTTAATCATATTGACCATGTTATATTTCTTTGTTTTATTCTGCTTACTATTTTATTACTGCTTACTATTTTCTATCTAGAAAAATAATCTTGGGGCCTGACATTTAGCTCAGTGGTTCCAGCGCCTGCCTCACAAGTGAAAGGTCCTGAGTTTGATCTCGGTTACCACATAAAATAATGCTGGGTATGGTGACTCACGCCCACCAGCAATCAGTACCACATACCACAGAGCTGGGCATGGTGGCTCATGCCTGTAATCCCAGCACTCGGGAGGCAGAGACAGGAGGATTGCTGAGTTCGAGGTTTGCCTGGGCTACATAGTAAGCTCAGGGGCCAGCCTGAACTGCAAAGCGAGACCCTGTCTCAAAAAAAAAAAAAAAAAAAAAAAAGAGAGAGAAAATAATCTGACTTCTAGTTTTTTGGCTCCTTCAAAATTTCTGAAAGTTCTTTTGAGAAGTTATTAAAATTCTTTTGCATTCAGATTTATTTAAAGCAATTACAAATACACTTAGACAAATGAATTACATTTATAAGATAATTTCTTAGATCTAAGCCTGATCACAATTCCAATGTGTGACAATATTTATATAAACCTGTCTACTGTCTGTTTACATTTGTTACACCCTCAGATCCTATATATAAGAATTATGAGAGCAAATAGAAGCTAGTGGGTGGGTCTGCACTCATAATCACAATAGTAAGTGAAAGAACAAAAGAAAGAAATATAATGGAAAATAAGTCAGTATACCAATTATCAACTGAAAGAGACTAATAATTAATTTCTAGAAATACCTGCAAGAATTCAATAAGGGCCAGGCATGGTGGCTCATGCCTGTAATCCCAGCACTCTGGAGGCAGAGACAGGAGGAATGCTGAGTTCGAGGTTTGCCTGGGATATATAGTGAGCTCAGGGCCAGCCTGAACTATAAAGTGAGACCTTCTCTCAAAAAAAAAAAAAAAGAATTCAATAAGGATTTCAATTATTAATTTACATGCATATATTCTGGATTGTAATGGTTGTTTGTGATAGGATGACTCAATTTATTATTAGTACTTTTGTGCTACGATTTAATGTCAGAAAAACACTAAGATATATATTATAAAAGGAACAGTGAAATAAAATAGTTCTAAAACACCTCATTTCCATCAGGATGAACATGATGTGGCAATGAATGCCTAATCATTTCTTCTCATTTTATTGAAAATGTTCACATAATGTCCAGATCCTACACTCTAACATTTACTATTTTTCTGATTTTTCTAGATAAAGGGCAATGCAGTGTATGGGAGCTGAATATGCGATACTGTAATTGTCCCTAAAGCGAGTGCTCCTCCCGGGTATTCCCTGTGCAGCAGAAGGGTCATTTTATGTTAAGGTCATGCCTACCTAAATTTCCCCATTCCCTGATGTTAGCATCAATAACCCATGCTGGGATTAATACAGCGTACCTTCCTAAAATAACCTTCTATTACAAGGTTGGATAGTTCTCAAAACTGCTTTCGATATCAATCTTATGTAATGATGAAAACACAAGGTTAGAAAGTTTAGATTTGATATGAATCCATGAGATTTTTCTTCATAATAACATGGGAGGATGATGATTCAAGGTAATGGAAAGATCTATAGCATGCTATTGATTACTTCAAGCTACGATATAAAACTCACAAGTTAAGAAAATTCTTCACAGACTAATAGCATGGAGCATTTAATTACTCTGCTGGGTGTATAAGTAAGATCTCTGCATACTATCTACTGCTTCAAATTTTTATTTGATAGCATTTTAGAAAAGATTTTCTTTATCCAATCTGGGAAATTCAAATGTACTCATTTGGGGAGAGTTATGCTAACACCTATTTTTCATGTATAAATGTATATGTTACAGAAGCTATGCTAGGTTAGGAATATAATACAGAGCAAATGATGACATTTGAAGCAAATACATCGGCGTTCATATTATGGAAAAAATCGTAGAAAACAAATAGCTCAGTAATTATCACTTATTTGTAAAGAGTTTTAATGATATGTCTCTCACAGGACTGATAGGATTCAGTGAAAGCACCTACATTCACCATGCAGCCGGAAATGGTACCTAAATATTGGGTTTTCTCTCAATCTCTTCTGTAACATGTTTACAAAATGTTTGAAACAGTAGATGAGTGTATGGCCATTTATGAGGTATAACAATTTAGATTTGAAGGCTTTTCTTTAGAATGCAGAGCCACTGGAATATGGTTAGGACATTTTAAGTTTAATTTCTGCTAAAGAAAGAACTAGAGATCATTATAATTTCCAAATCTTACTATGTATATGCATAGTATATATACAAACACGTGCATATATACAAGCTGAGTATAAAAATATAAATACAAAGGTAAAAAAAACCATATAATCTGTTTGATTTTACATTTTATATTATGTACATCACACAAATATTACATAAATCATGTTGCACATAATGTATTATGTTATAATTAAACTATGTCAAATATGCAGGTATATATATATATATATATATATATATATATATATATCTTTTTTAATTGAATTCTTTATTGGTACAATTTACAGACATCTCACAGTCACATATAACATTGGGGAATCTGTACCAGTATATGACACAAGTTAATTCTCATTTTTACCCATGTCCCTATCCACCCACACCTCCCCATCCCCTATATACATGCTCTTTTGTTTTCTTTCAGAATCATATTTATTCTTTCCCCTCATTACATTCCCACAACAAATTTCCTATGGAAATTTCCTATTCTACAAAAACTGTCATACTTTCTAGAGCTCATTTGCATCTACAGGTGCTCATATCAAAGAGAAGATCCGGTATTTGCCTATCTGTTATCTATTTATTTCACTTATTAGTGTATCCTCCAGGTCTCTCCATTTGCACATAAAAGAATCAATCTTGTCATTCTTTATGGCAGAATGATACTCCATTTTATTAAAAAAAAAACATATCTTCTTTATCCAGTCTCCAGTTGATGGACATTTCGGTTTTTTCCAAGATTGAGCTATCACGAACTGAGCTTCTATGATCAAGGGTGTAGAGCTGTCTTTCCAATGTGCATTTTTAAGTTCTTTTGGGTATATTCCTAGCAGGAGGATAGCAGGGTAAAATGGGACCCCTAGTCCTAGTTTTCTGAGAAATCTCCACACAGATCTCCACAATGGTTGCACAAGTCTGCAATCTCACCTATAGTGGAGAAGGGTTCCTTTCTCCCCACAGTCACGCCAGCATTTATTGTTGGTTGATTTTGTAATCGTGGCCATTCTTTGTGTAGAGAGGAAATCTCAGTGTTGTTTTCATTTGCATCTCTTGAATGACCAGTGACGTTGAACATTTCTTCATATGCTTCTTGG
Organism: Thryonomys swinderianus; assembly: GCA_004025085.1. Classification (NCBI taxonomy): domain Eukaryota; kingdom Metazoa; phylum Chordata; class Mammalia; order Rodentia; family Thryonomyidae; genus Thryonomys; species Thryonomys swinderianus. The sequence continues at coordinate 737 of PVIC010041861.1, read as the reverse complement.
CTGCTTTGACTTTTGCCTCTGACAAGTGCCTGTTTGGGATGGGAGGTTGGCTCAGTGGTTCCAGCGCCTGCCTCACAAATGCAAGGTCCTGAGTTTGATCCCCGGTAACCACATATAATGCGGGGTGTGGAGACTCATACCCACCAACAATCAACACTGCATACCACAATGCCAGGCGTGGTGGCTCATGCCTGTAATCCCAGCACTTGGGAGGCAGAGACAGGAGGATTGCTGAGTTCGCGGCGGCTTGCCTGGGCACCATAGTGAGCTCAGGGCTAGCCTGAACTACAAAGTGAGACCCTGTCTCAAAAAAAAAAAAAAACTGTCTGTTCATTTCAGATGCCCATTTTTGAATTGGGTCTTTAAATTTGGGGAGGCTGAACTGTTTAAGTTCTTTATATATTGTAGATAAAAGCCCTTTGTCTGATAAACAGCTAGTAAAGATTTTTTCCCATGCTGTTGGTTACCTTTGAGCAGTGCCAGTGACTTCTTTTGCTTTGCAGAAGCTTTTCAGTAGGATGAGATCCCATTTGTTCATTCTTTCTGCTAGTTCTTGTGCTATAGAGGTTTTATTCATAAAGTCTCTGCCTAAGCCAATGTCTCCAAGAGTTTTACCTAGCCTGTTTTCCAGCAGGCTTAATGTTTCTGTTTTAATGTTTAAGTCTCATATCCATTGTGAGTTTAGTTTTGTGCACGGTGAAAAAGATAGGTCTAGCGGGTCCCATTTGACCCTGCTA
>PVIC010041860.1:0-16033 GCA_004025085.1 Thryonomys swinderianus | reverse complement strand
GCCAGAGAGGCCTCGAGACAAAATGGAAGAAATGAAACAGAACACAAGATTGCAAAAGCTAAGAGACCCGGCTACCCGAATGGGTCCCTACAGGCACACAGGAGAACTGTGGCTGTGCATGTGCGTCCCACAAAGCCTTTTCAACCATGTCTTCTCTGGTAAAGATAACAGCGTCATAATAACACCCGTCCTACCTGATGGACAGAGGGGCTAATGATGGGTGGAACGTGACAGCACCTCTCAAAGTCTTACCTAGACTGCACAGTATTTTAGCCGTATAAAAAATAGAGGGTCAGCGGCTCAGGGAGGAAGGCACTAGGGCCAGACATCAACAAGGAATTCAATGCGCTCTTATTTTCCATCGGGCCTGACATGAGTCCCAGGTTTAGAGAATGCAGAGATATTCGCTGCTCTAAGAAGCAGGCACTGTCGGGCTCGTGGATTTTGTCTCATGGGAACTGTGGCTTTGTTACCTGAATGAGGTCTTCCCTGGAGGAGAAAGTGGAGACCAAGTAATTTTCTCTGGTCTTGGTGTTGGTGATGGATACGTGCAGTCGATTCTGGGCCACTTCGTGGGCGTTGGCCGGAAGCACCAACTCCATTCCCCTCCTAAAGCAGCGAAAGAGAAGGACCCGCGTTATTCACCTTTCATGACTGAAGGGCTCGTAAATGTGACCGAGTGCTGAGCTTGCCAGTGTGGAGGGGGAGCTGTCAACACCCCGTCTTCACAGACTTCAGGGAGCCAGAGCCCTGCAGACGCGGGTACCTCAGGCGGGCCATGAAGTCATAGCCGGGCGTCATTGCCCCGAGAGGCTGCTTTCTGGCTTCCTCGGCGAGCTGGTAGGTAATGTGGCCACATTCCTGAAAGAAGAAAATTCATCACTGACCCCTTGTGTTATGCAGACGAATGCATTGTAGCTCTACATGTGCCTACAGGCCTCTGCTCCCTCTGTGACTGATCCCTAGGCAAAGTGCCTCTTCTCAGATTCAGATCTCTTGTTTTCTTTCTTTCCTTTCAAACCAAATGAGCCAGCCTTAGCCCACACAGAAAAGTCCTTGAAGGCTCCATTTAATTTCTAATTGCGCACATTCTTCTGCAGATTGCGCACACAATTAAGTTCCTCTCCCAGGGACTCTGCGGACCTTGGGAAGATTTGGATGGCAGTGCCAAGGGAGTACCACCGAGAAGCAAGGGACAGCAACGACTGTGGGTGCCACACCACGCCCTCCGGGGCCTGCGAGGCAGGGACAGTCCTCATGCCCGTTTGACAGAGAAGAAGTAAATCCGAGGCGGGGAGTTGATCGAGCGAGTCCGAGTAGTGCACCCGAAATGACTGCCAGAGCCAGGTTTTGAACCCAGGCCTGGCTCATGGAACTGAAGCTGTCCGGAGGCAGCACTTGCATATTAAAGCTCCTATGGGCGCTTCACTGTCGCTGCTGGAAACAGTCCGACCGGGAAACCGCAGGATCAGAACCAAAGCGAACTTGGGCCATCTTCCGCCCCTCTTCCACGGTGATTTTTGGCTTTAGTTTTGCATCAGACCTGCCATTCTCCTGACCGTGAGCAAGGCTCTTTGCATCTATCCACGAGCTTTGCACAGCTCCAGCTCTGCTGACCCTCAAGCTGGGAATGCTGGCTGCAACACCAGAACCTTCTTGAAAGATTTCCTGCCTTGCTGTGGCCCTCCTACCTGACGCCCCGTCTCCATGTGCTGATTCACGCCTGTCTCTGTTGGGCAGCTGTAAAGGTTCGTCTGACCTCTTCCGAGGGGTAACGTGACACCCAGGAGCATTTGAATCCACGGTTCTGGGCCGATGTCACTTACATTTGGCTCAGAAGAAGCCACCTCCTAATTGCCTTGAGACCGATTTATTATTAGTTGATGGATTCAGCAAACTACTGGGCAGATGACACATTGAGATCTGGGAGACTTATTTTTTCACCGCCCAGGAAACAAACGCAGGACACTGCACGTGGTAGGCAGGCACGCTACTCCTGTTCCGAGCTCCGAGACTCTGTAAAAAAACCGCACAGAATACAAAGGGGTCCCGAGTCATGAGACTCAGGAGTGCCACTGGGAACAAATCAGAGCTCCGTTCGACCTTTTCTGAGCGCCAAAGTCAAGGCCTCTCATCTCTGCTTTACTGTCCGCATTCCACCTTGGAACCTGTGGGTATATTGCTGTTCAAGGAAGTGCACAGTTTCTATCACGTTAACAACTTTCCCAGCGAGAATTTGTTGGTCATCTTGGGCACTGCTGCGAGCCGCAACTTAAAGGAGGAGTGACTGCACTTGGCTCTCGGCCCCACAGTCTGCCGGCTCCCAGGCGGCCGCATCGTGGTGGAAGGCCACAGTCTGTGTGTCTCACCTTCTCTGTGAACTTTCTCCTGGGCCCAAACCTTCCCTGACTGCATATTAATTCTACCTCACTTAGCTGTTCGCACTAATTTTATTTCTTCTATTTAACAATTGGAATAACCTATGTGCAGACCAACCTTCCTTCCTTCCTCTCTCTTTTTTTCTCTTCCCTCCCTCCCTCCCTCTTTCCTTTTCCTTTCTTTCTTTTCTTTTCCTTCCTTCCTTTTTCTTTCTTTCTTTCTCTTCCTTCCTTCCCTCCTTCCTTTCTTTCCCTTCCTTCCTTCATTTCTTTCTCTTCCTTCCCTCCCTCCCTCCTTCTTTTCCTCTTTCTGTTTTTTTCTTTCTTTCTCTTCCTTCTTTCCCTCCTTCCTTCCCTTTCTTTCTTTCTTTTCCTTCCTTCCTTCGTTTCTTTCTCTTCCTTCCCTCCCTCCCTCCTTCCTTTTCCTCTCTTTCTTTTTTCTTTCTTTCTTTTCCTTCCTTCCTTCCTTCTTTTCTTTCTTTCCTCCCTCCCTCCTTCCTTTTCCTCTTTCTTTTTCTCTTTTCCTTCCTGCCTGCCTGCCTTCCTTCCTTCCTTCCTCTTCCTTCCCTCCCTCCCTCCCTCCCTCCCTCCTTCCTTCCTTCCTTTTCCTCCCTCCCATCCTTTCTTTCTTTCTTCTTTCTTTCTTTCTTTCTTTCTTTCTTTCTTTCTTTCTTTCTTTCTTTCTTTCTTTCTTTCTTTCTTTCTTTCTTTCTTTCTTTCTTTCTTCCTTCCTTCCTTCCTTTCTTCCTTTCTTCCTTTCTTCCTTTCTTCCTTTTTCTTTCTGGGAGCAAACCTGTACACTTCATGGCAGGAGGAAGCAAAGCAACAGAAGAGAGGAGGAGGGATGACAGACAGGACTCAAGACCACGCATTCATGTCTCCCTGCCACGTATACCAGCACCATGCTTGCCTAATCTGCGAGGCGCCTGTCAGTCCAGTGCAGCTGACATATCAGGACCAAGGTGAACAATCCTGGATCGTCTAGAAGCATCAGTGGTGCAGGTACTGTAGAGGTCCGTTATGGGACAGACAAGATTGTGGAAAGCGCACGCTGCCAAAGGTCCATGTGTCGAAGGCTTGCTCCCAGGGTGGTGCTCCTGGGAAGTAGTCTGGACTTTCAGGAGGTGGTGCTTGCACAAGGTCCCTATTCCTAAGGGGGAATTCCTTTCAAAGGGAATTGTGGGAGTCTTGCACCTCCCTTTCCCTTTTTTTTTTTTCTCTTTGCTTCCTAGCCATGAGTCAAAGACTGTTTTCTACTATGTGCTCCCGCCATTGCCAGGCACAATTCCCACCAGAAGTTCAAAAGTTTCACCTGACCTTGGATTGCAAACTCCAAAATCATGAGACAACACAGATGTTTTCTCTTTGTGAGTTCACGACCACGAGGATTTTGGCATTGTGGTGTGAGGCTGAAGAACGCCTACGGGAACAAGGGAAGTGGAAGGGTCAGAATTAAAAGAGATTTGAAGAGGCCTGACTGCTAGCTCTGAAGACAGAGGAGGGTTTAGGAGCCCAGGGATGTGGGCAGCTGTTGAGAAAAGCAAAAGATAGAGCCTCAGAAGGGAGCAACAGTGGCCCCACTGTAACTCTGACTTGAGCCCAGAAGGTCTGTAGCAGAGTTACAACTTCAGAACTAGGCGAGAATAAATTCCTATTATTTGATGGCACCACATTAAGGGGCATTTGTTACAGAAGCAACAGGAAATGAAAGTGATGGGCCTCCACTTCCACAGTAAGGGCGCTCTTAGCTTCCCTCCAATGGGACATGTAGGTGGGACCCGAAATGCAAAGTAGGGTTGGACATGGGATGGAGATACGGGAGGCTGAGGACAGACACAACAGCTCGGGAGCGGTGAGAGGGTCGGAGCACGGGCGTGGGTCTGCTCCGCGAGTCCGGAGAAGGATGGAGGTGCACGGGACCTTGGAAGCTTGCTGAAAAATCTACAGGGACCTGCGAGGTGGCACTGAGACGATCAGACTTGCATTTGGAGCAAATCACTAAGTAGTGTAAAGTAGGTAAACTGTAGGCCCACCTGTGTAGGAGAGAAATGGGGGCGTCCTCTCTCGAATGTATCTGTGTCATGTCTTTTAAGCTCGGTTGTCCTCTCAGCCGATCTTCTGATGTTAACTTCCGTTATATACACGGGCACTGGGCAGACTGTAAACTTACTGAGGAATGGACGTCTTCCTCCTTGTGTTCCCTGCGCATTTGAACACCAGGCCTTCCTTGCAGATTGCAGGGGCTGGGGAAAGTTTTGCACTGAGTTTTTTCAACATACCAATGTCTAAATTTGCCTACCACCTAAAATACACCCCACATCAGGTGCTCCGCTTAATTATACATGCACCAGCTCTGAACAAGATTCATTACCTGTACATCTGTCACAACAGTAAAGAGCTCCAGGAACTTGCACCATCACTGAGAGCTGAGCTAACCTGTACTTGGGAGGCTGAAATGAATTTGGGAGAGAGAGAGAGGGAGACAGACAGACAGAGAGAGAGAGAGAGAGAGAGAGAGAGAAAGGCTCGACATATAGGTTATTCTGATTGTTACATAGAAGAAATAAAATTAGTAGAACAGCTAAGTGAGGTAGAATTAATATGCAGTCAGGGAAGGTTTGGGCCCAGGAGAAAGTTTGCGCAGAAGGTGGGAGACACAAGACTGTGGCTGGAGGCCAAGCTGAAGAGAGCCCGGCCCGTGAGCCTCCCCGGAAAGAAACAGCAACTTGACATTGTACTGTCCACAGTGCACCTTCGTCCAGGGGGTACACATAGGCATCCGATGCATGAGCGGGTGACCAGAACCTGTACAGTCGCCCTTTCCCGACGATGTCTTTGTCCTCTCCATACACTCTTGCTCCATGATTCTCTTCCCGATTGGATCAGTGTTAGCCAGACAGCTATACTTGTGGTCCTACAGGTTGTTTGCAGTTTGAGTCCTATTTATTCAACCTAGTGATCTGGCTGTAGAAATTGCTCCTGACAGAAGGCCTCAGTGACCAACCAGTTGGGACTTTTTCTGGAAATCCAGGAGCTATTTTTCTCCTTATTTCTAACGAACCTCTCCTAACTTTCTCCTGAGGGTTGTGACTTCCTTCTTCAATATGGTGAGACTGGCAACTCAGCACTTCGGACGTATAAGAGGTCGACAGTTATTTCCCTTCGTAATAAAATAACCACATATCAACAAGATTGTTTTTCTTGGAACACGTGTTTTGAAAACAGGAGAAATGGAGATATCCTGAGTCAATAAAGAGAACCATTTTCTTCCTATCATTGTAAGGTGCCAATATGTTTAGTCTTTAACTCCTTCCACCCCAATTAGACAACAGGACTGAGATCCAACTTAAGAAAAGACAAACAGGCACTCTGACCTGAAAATATGACATCAAGTCTCAGATTATCAGGGAAGTCACACCGCGTCTTAATATCACCTAATTGCTGTTATGGCACTACTTCTAAATCACATTATGGATCAATTACACTTTGTACATTTTCAGATTTGCTGAGGATTGGAAATCAAGTCTACCCAATCTACAACTCAAGATCTGCCCCCCCCCCACCCCGAAGAAAAGACTGTGTTAAAGAGAAGGAAATATTCTCCCACTCCTACCCTCATAAAACAAAAGGGAGTTGGGAGAAGGAGCCGGTTTGTAACTCACAGGAGCGGATTCTGCCGGCTGGAGAGTATTTTTTACACTTTATATTTTTCCTGATACCCCGTGTAATCACTAGTTTTTAGTCACTTTTTGAGTTCCCTATAAATCAATCATCTAAAGAGAAAAAAGGATTAGTGGATTTCTGAAAAATTGGCTTTAAATCCTATTTCCTTTCCATAAGCAGCTCACAAACAGATTTATGAAAGGGATTTTGATGTTCAAAATTTTGCAGTGTTGACATTCTTTCTTGAGCATGAATGTGGAAAACCCCTGTTTTATTACCGTTCAAAGCCACCAGACTGTGTAAGTAATTAACAGATATTTTCTCTGCCCGTGGAAACAGCCTCTCACAGCCAGCAAATGCTTGGTCACCCTCCAGACATCAGAAAATGCATTTTAAAAATATAGATCATATTAAAAAATACCTGCTGTAGGCTATTTTTATCACTTTGGTTAAACTGCCTACAATTCAGAGCCGTTTCTCTTCATGAGAATTGAAAACAAATTAAAGCTCCATATCATTCCACTTAGGTGACAGTGTGTGCCTAGTTTCTTTTGTGCCTGCTTGCAAATTACAATTGAGAAAGGCCACACACTCCAGGCCTTGAAAACAGGGTCTCTGTTCTTGTGATCGCTGGAGGAAATATCTGTCACTGACAAGAAACAGGGCTGGAATCTTAAGGCTAAACAAAAACTCTAGAGTAAAACAAGGCATTTTATTTCCTCAGACTTACTGTCATCCACCATAATCCCAGATCTCCCAAGAGTCAATTTGGAAAGCAAAGTGTTCACCTCTCGTCTCCCAGACAAAGCCCCATTTCCTGGCCACTGGGAGAGTGGACGCTCGTTGTGACATTCCCGCATTTCGTCATAAAGAACACAGCCCAGTTACTACTTCATTACCTGTATTTTTTCTGGCGCTGTTAGCAGGACAGAAGCAACCAAGGACCCCGCGGAAGCACCTGCAAAAGCCTTGACATCCTTCAGGAGCTTCTCGCCGTGCCTACAAAATGCAGCTGCTGCCCCCAAGTGGTAAATGCCCAAAAATCCACAGGCTGCAAAGGACAAGTTGATGTGCTTCATTCTCACTGCGGAATTGGCAAAGCTACAAAAAACAAAAATGCTGTAAATTGCTACCGCTTATCACATAGTCTGTGCAATCTTATACTGATCGCCGTTCCAGAGCTTAAAAAAAAAAAACATAATGCTTTGCCTTAAGTACAGCCGTTTCAATTGATTCTAATTAAATCAAAGGATTTTTCAAAGAAACATTTTCTTTCCTTCTCCAACTTGACCCCTAACGTGGCCTTATTCATTAAAAAGTAATCTAACAGCATCCCACATCTTCCAAGTACATAGACCGTATGATCTAACATTTAATTACTTGGCGAGAAACATGCATACATTCCAGCTGGTGTTTTTTTTCTTGACCTTTTGGAACTTTTTTGTAGAAAGCGGCTGCTATTGTGGTGGAGAGGAAAAAATTAGAAACCGCATCAAAATCCTAATGAAGGACGTATTTGCTTTTCCTAAGCCATCAGTAAATTTCAAATATAGTTCCCTGCTCCCCTCTCTCATTTCTACTGTAAGCATTTTTATTGTTAAAAAAAAAAACCACAAGCACTGATATCCATAATTAATCAATAAGGCAAAAAGCAGCCACTTTACAAAAATGCAGTGTGTTTCTCTGCCAAGTACCTCGAGAGAGACCAAAGTCAGGACTGGTGAAAGCAATTGCATGCTTTAAGAAAAGCCTTTCGCGTCATTCTAGAATTGCAACACATTAAAATATAAAAATACTGCACACGGTTTCCATAGTCTTAGTGGGGGTGATGCAGCCTCATGAATTAAATCATGGTGCTAAAAGTTGCCCACGCTGAGGTCGCAGAGAGCTTAGGACCGTGCAGGGACTGCTTGGTGCTGAGGTCTTGCGCCAGCTGGGACCGGGCTAAGCAGCTGCAGGCTAAGGGGGTAAAGGTTTCCATTCCATTTGTGCAGAAGGGGGAGGGAGTAGCGTTATTTTCTGCGTGGTAAGGCTCTGTCGCCAGCCCCGAACACGGCCTGGGATAGGCGGAAGTAGGGAGGGTAGCCTCTTTGGACCCCATCACCAGGCAGCCCACCACCCTGGCCCACCCGCCCAACCTTCATCCTACCCATGCCAGTCTTCGGCACTTCCGCGTTGATAGAGTACCCCCCGCCCAACCAGAAGGCAGGACAGGGTTGTCATTCACTATGAATCAACCTATCGGAGCAAGGAATCTGCTCCCGTGTCCGCCCAAGAAGGTCCGATTTCCCCTTGTGGCACCGCCTCTATGACGTCATCGCGCGTTGCCTCGGTTCGCCCGGCCCCGCCTCCTCACTTTAAATACAGGGCTTAAGATGGCGGCGAGGGTTTGGTCTCTCTGCGGCGACGCCTCTCAGCGTAGGCAGTGAAAAAAAGACTTTTCATCGAGTGCCACGCTGTGTCGATAACCAGAGCTGCGTTTTTAATCCCTGCAAGCCTTTTGGCGCCAAGTGCGGGCCGGCTTTCACCTCCAAACGGCTGACCTTTAGTGACCCTCCGCACGGGGCTCCGGAAGTGCCTGCCGCTCGCAGGTCTGTATCCAGGAAGTGCTTCTTCCCCCGTCTCTCCCTCACGGCCCTGGAGAAGGTGCGGCTTCTTCCTCAGGGCGGAGTCCTGGGTCCAGGTGGAGGCGCGGCACCGTCCAGGATTTCAAAATCTACCTTTCAGTTCCTTTTGTGAGTTTTTTTTAACCTGAGCGCTTTTTTACTTTTTATTTTCTTTGGAAATGCTCAAGTCTGGATTTGGGCCCCGTCGCCCGTTGTCAGGAGACGGGACTCTGTGACCTTGGGCACGTTGCGGGAATCTCTGCTTCCTGTGTAGCTTACCTACAAAATGGAATATTTTACCAGTAGTCACTCAGTTGTGAAGCGCACGCCACCTGGAGGGCCCCGATAAGTAGCCCAGCCCCCCCTTCCCTCAGCCCGTGTCATCCTCGGCTGTGTAGTAAAAACTTAAACTGCTTCAGGGTGACAACCCCTTTCCAAAACTGTCTGGAAAGTTCTTTTTTTCCAGATCTGTCTGACAATTCTTTTTTCCAAACAATGTCTCTCATGTTTAACTGTAAGTACCAAGGCAGGATTTCCCTCAGACTTAGTGATTGAAGGTCCACCAGTTGCCCTGATGGAAGCACAGACGCTGCCGAAGAGTATATTGAAGGTGCCTTTCTCCCTTAAGCAAAAGAGGAGAGTTGGACCTCTCCAAATTCCTTCTGCCTTGGCTTTTCCTTTTCTCCTTTTGAGTGGCCAACAACAATCCCTGTAAGGAAGAGTCCCTGGTATAGTCGTTCAAAAATAGATTTGTTTTAAATTTCTATAAATAATCTGGCTAAACAGCCTTTATTTAATATACTCCTTTAATTTGTGAGCAATAACATAATTAAGTATAGTTCTTTATTTCGACCAGAATTTAGTGCGGGGAAGGCAAAGCAAGTATCCAAAACTATAGAAAGAAAAACTCGTGCTTCTTTGGCTTTCTGTTGTCCTCTTAATTTTGTGGTTGAGTGTAGTAATAGTAGCACCTTCCACAAAGCTCATAAAAGATGAATTCCATAGCTCCCGAAGGAGAATCACCCCCTTAACTATTGCTGTGCACATTAAAGCATATGAACCACTCGGCTAATTACTGTACTATGCTGTGTGCTGAATGTTCATATGGCTCTAAAATTCACATATTGAAATCTTTTTTTTTTTTTTTTTTGAGACAGGGTTTTGCTTTGTAGTTCATGCTAGCCCTGAGCTCACTATGTAGCCCAGGCAAGCCTTGAACCCAGCAATCCTCCTGCCTCTGCCTCCCGAGTGCTGGGATTATAGGCCTGAGCCACCACACCCAGCCACATATTGAAATTTTAACATCTAGTGTAATAATTTTGTGAGGAGAGGCAGTTAAGTAATGAGGGTGAGTCCTTCAGGAATGGGATTGGTGCTTTTAGAAAAGGGACACCCCAAAAGCTCTTTTTCTACTATGTGAGGATACAGTAACAGTGACAAGGTAGCAGTCTGCAAACTTTTAAAGACCTCATGTAGGTTTTCCTATGAGGAAATACATTTCCAATGAGGAAATACATTTCTCTTGTTTATTTGAATGTCAGTCTGTTACAACAACTGGATGGACTAAGGAAGCAGTCTAGTTTAATGAGAGATACAGAGCATTGGAAGACTAAGAAGAGAGGGCTAAAGCCACAAAACTGGAATCTGGGATCGTGTTGGCCAAGCAAGTAACTCCTACAACATTTGGACATTTCAGCAGTTTGGTTCAGCCCAGTGAAAACTTGATCACTGTACAGCTTGGAGAGCACCACAACTTTTGGATCCTTTGCTTCAAGTATTAGTGAAGGCACCGCTTTTTATCACACCTGGTTGCCAGAGTGAGGACACTGCCAATTGTAAGTCACTTTGGAGCACCCAGTGCTTCATAATTTAACCCTTAAAATGTAAAACTTGCTTCCTCCTTGCTCTGTGCTATCCCAAGTCACATTTCCATGTAAATAGTTAAACAGTTCTGCTACCTCACATCAAGTTGAATATCATATTCATGTCACATCTGTCTTTGTCTTCTCCATGCCAATGCCGAGGGCTTGGCATATAGCATTTAATCAATAAATATTTGCTTTGGAAGTTGGAATTGAGTAAATTACCATTGTGATCTGAGTATATAGTAATGTAATTGCCCTTTAAAAGCATGTCTTATGTAATTAACTTGCTTATTTTTGGTTTCTTATTTTCCTTAGTCATTTAGTCTTGAATTGCTTTATTTGCTTAGCTGATTATATGATTATTAAGCATCTGTTGTGGTTGTACAGAGCATACGTGACTGACAAGGATCGAGCCCTTATCAGGGATGCAGAGTCCAGTGAGCTGACAGACGTATAATGAGTAATCAGAGAAGTGTTACCATGTGCTATTATAAGGCCATACGTGGGTATTTTGAATGTGCATACTGAGCTAGCCAATAGGAAACCGTTAGCTCTGAGAGGTACTTAGAATAGTACCCAGTACATAAATGAAGGGTCCCAGGCTTGGCCTGCTTTCCTAGGTTTCTTCCACAGGTTTTACCCTGTGTCTCAGTTCCTGATGAGTTTTTCCCGCGTTGGGGAAGGAGACTGGGAGCACGATCATGGACGGACAATGATACTACCAGCGATGGCTGGTAACTGGCTACCTGCTAATAGCTTGAGAGCCATGGACGACAACGGAATGACTCACAGTTACAGTGATTCTACCGATGCATGCCTGCTAGCGGGCTACCTGCTTGATAGCAATGGATGACAGTGGAATGACTGACAGTTAAGTAACTGACAGGGCTGTTACGTTTGGCAGATAGCAATCTTTATTAGAATCACACAGGCTTCTATAGTGTACATGTGGAGGTTGTGGTCATAATAGCCTTGGAAAAAGAAAGAGAAGGTTAAATGAATACACGTAAACATTCTAAGCAGACAGTGCCAAAACATTCTGTGAACTCATAATCAAGGGCAGAGAGTGCCATGACCTGCACATCTCCACAAGCCACTTTTGGCCGGGGCCCTGGCATTCCTGGGATGAGTGTGCAGCGGCCACGAGTCCTCAAGTGAGCCTCACAAGTTCCCTTCTTATCTGTGGTTTCACTTTCCACAGTTCAGTTGCCCAAGGTCAGCCATGGTTTGAAAGTATTAAGTGAAGACTTCTAATAAAGAATTCATAGAGTTCACATTCCCTGCTTCACTGAGTAGCATGATGAAATGTCACGACATTCTGCTTTCTCCCATCCATCAAATCAGTCATACCTTTGTCCAGTGGGTCCATGCTGTCTCCACTGCCCCATCTGCATTTACTTAGTAGCAGCCTAGTTATCAAATGGAGTGGTGGTTTTGTAGTTTCTGTGATCAGGGGTCCCTTGATTTACTTAATAATAGATACTAGGTAAACCATGGAAAGACAGATAACTCTGATTTTGTGTGGCCATGCTCCAGAGGACCTAGGAAAAGTGATAGCAGAGTGTTCCCTCGATTCTCAAACTTAATGTCTTCCCCAGTTTCGGAAAAGGTGGCATGTTTGTGTGTGTTCAGGAACGATGACCATGCTCACGTTTGCCACTCATTGTAGCATTTGTACACAAAAACTAAATTCTACCCAGTGCTTTTGTTTGCAAACCAAACTGTTGGCAAACAAAAGCATTTGTGAACCAAGGCACCACTGTGTGTACATGCATGGTTCAGTACTGTCCATGGTGTTGACCATGCACTGAAGTTCTTGGAATGTATTCCATGTGGCAAAGGAGAATTATATTCCTGTAGGGTAATTGAAAGTGCGCATGTCAGGATGCTTGCCTATACCTCTGCCCCAAGGATAGGACCTTCTCTCAAAATCTTTGAATCTGATTTCTCCTTCCAATTGACTTTCCATGTAGTATAATTTTGTTTCCCAGTTTTTACATCTTAATGTACTTTAATACCTCTGCCAGGCATACTGTTATTGCCTCTGTACTATCTGTATCCTTGTTCCTGCTTATTAACTCTTTGTCTATGTCACCTCCTCCTAAATTCTTTTTCTTTTACTTGAATTCTTTATTGGTACATTTTATATACAGCTCACAATCACACACAACATTGGGGAATTTGTACCAGTATATGACACAAATAAATTCTTATGCATTTATCATGAAGTGGACGGGTTGTACTCAGCCCTTTAATTCTGAAGGAATGTTGGAGCACATAGGACTGATCTTTCCATGAGAGTACTGAGGTGTCAACTCAGGTTCCCATCCCTTCTGTGCCTAGTTTAAGTGGTATCTTGGCTTGGGACCACCATGGAATTTGGAGAAAGCAACTTTTGCAGTCATGGTAGAATTCTACATCTAAGCCACAGAGAGAGAGAGAGAGAGAGAGAGAGAGAGAGAGAGAGAGAGTATAAGAAAGGCCAGGTCCCTTGTCACCGTGAGTCACACAAGTGCATCTGGTCATTAGTGAGTGATTCTGCACGGAGGATTCAGGCTGAGAAAATAAAACCACCATGGCAGAAGTCAGAGCTGGGAATGGGGAGGAGAGAATTGCAGGCCCAGGTATCATGGAGACTCTTGAGCTTGAGGATATGCATATAATATACACATAGAGCTGAAAAGCTAATATGGCCAAAATTTGTCTTTTCTGAGTTCTTCTACTGGTGTATTAGAATTCTTTAATTATAGTTCTTTAAATGAATTATGTAGCTAAGATGGAACAGTTAAGCTTTGAAAATTTCATAGTAAAGCAGTGCATTTTATGGACAATAAGTTCAAATCCTTAGTATCCAGGGGCATGGGAGAGAGGTACAAAATATATTACAGAACTGTAAATATTTTAAATATTTCTATCCAAGAAAATCTGTGTTCCCTTTCCTGTATACTTAGTTTGAGGACACTATTCTGTTCATGAGGTTGTTCCTGGACCACCATTTGTATAGACATGAGAGTCCTTACTGTCTTTCAGGTGGTTTTCTCCCAGTGGAAAGGTTATTGGGGAAATAATACCAATGTCAAATTAAGTAATGCTGTTAGGTGGTAAACAGACGGACTGCTTTGGTGCCTTCTGCTTCATCAAATGTGCCAAAATTCTCTGTTAACTCAGTGTACAGGATCTGATCATAACTTGTGTTCTTATTTATAAAATCCTAAATAAAATATTCACTTATTTCATAATCTCATTTCAAAGAGACAAAATAAGTATTTGGGTTTATAGCCATCTCTCGGTGTCAGGGGGAGCTTGAATCCAGATCACCTGTGGGTGCCAAAGTCCAGTAAAATGATTCAGTCAACATAGTTGATTCTTCTATCTGTGTACTCCACATGCAAGGATTCAAAGTGCTGAAAATGGTTTTTTACAAATTAGTTCTTGTTGAACAGTATGAACTTATTCTTGTCATTATACCAAACCAGTAGAGTAAAGCAAGTATTTATGTAACATTTAGATTGTATTGGGTGTTACAAATCATCAAGAACAATTTAAAATAGGTAAGAGGATGTTTTCATAGGTCACATATAAGTGCTATGCTATTATGTAAGGAACTTGAGGACTCACCCACCTTGGTGTCCTTGGACACGGGATGGAGATGTAGGTCATAAGTTTCTATACGTATTGCCAATCTTTTACACATTTTTCTTACATAACTGTTGCAATAATGATGAAAAGCTAAAATATATGATAGATGATAATTTACAGTTTAGATAACTTCCTTGCCTCCACATACAGATAATGATTACAAGCATAGGTCTTACAGTGTTAAGTGTAATAAACCAGGCACATAAGCTTAACCCCAAAGAATAAATAAATTAAAGAACAAAATAAAAGATAATAGGAAACACAGAGATCTTTTGGAAATGAGAAGGGGACCAAGAAAGAGATAAGGATTCGAGGTAGGAATTGGGGGGGGACTTAAAAAGACAAGATATGTACATGTACCAACCCCTGACAATAAATGTAACCATTGTATTCTACAGAGATATACTAGTGAAAATTAAAATTAAAAAAAGTAGTGCTGGTCTCCCCAATATCAAAGCCTATACGCAGGATCACCTCCCTTACAGTCTTTCAGAAACAAATCAGTGAAATAGAATGTCTCTTAGTGCGTAACAAGCATTGTGTCATTTGGCTACTACCAGTCTCAGGATCTTATTTCTTTCTCTGGTCAGAATTTGTAATTAATGTTCATGTCTGGACGTTTTTAATTTTGTGAAAAATGAGAACTTAATAGATGTGAGGTGTGAATTTATTTATAGTACCTAGAGAACTTGTTCATGTCTTTTAAAAAAAAAGAAAGAAAGAAAGCCTAGAAATTAATTACAGCTAGCCTTCTCCTTTGATCAATTACCACAATAACTCTTTTTGATTATTCCTTTTCCTGGAAGTTATTTCATAAAGCAGGTTATTGTAAAAGGAGCATAATTTCCATTAGGCACAATGTTAAAAGAGGATCTTAGTATTGACCAAGGTCTTAAGCCCAAATAAATCAGGAATCTAATCATTAGTCTTCATTATTCTTTATGCTTTTTTGCTTACTCATTAAATAAATTTCATCGAGTGTCTCATATATGAAAAGGACTGTGACAGGCATTAAGAAGATGTGCTAGGAAAATGTTCTGGAAGCTTGACTCTGCTTTTAGTTCATTGTCATCCTTGAGTGTCCTTTCATAGTTCTGTGTTTTCTTAAGCCCTACTTATTCTTGCGGGCCGAAGTCAAACTCTGCCTTTGGAATGCATTTACCCACCTTCTGTCTGTTTTAAACATATGCTGATCTTTTTCACTGTGCATATACCATCCAGCACCATTTATTTCAGTGAAGAGATGTGTTTGCCACAACCTTCCAGGTTCAGAGTTCACTTGGAGCCGTGACTATGTATTATACTGCTTGAATTTTCAAGCACCTAGAAGTTAGCTAAAACCTAGTAAATCCGTGTGATAGTTGGAAATATCTAAATTTCATGTTCAGGTATTTTTCATAAGGAATAAAATATGCCAGTTCTAATAATTGCAGAAATGGCTAGCTGAAGTACCCAGTGAATGGTGAAAGGGTACAGATTTTGCTGTTTCCTCTTTTTCTCCACTTGGCATCATTCTGCAAGTAGGACATCACTACGAGGCTGCCGGCAGCCCCACCTCCTCCTAGCTTATTGGTAGAAAAATTCTTTTCTTCATTTTTCCTCTGAAACACAGAAAGGCCTGTTATGTTAGCTTTGCATTATGGTAACAAAGCAGCTGAGCTAATCACTTTATAAAGAGGAAAAGTTTATGCTGGCTCACAGTTTTGCAGGTTCTAATGCATGGTGGGTGGCCCCATTACTTCTGAGGCTGTGGCTAGACAGTACCTTGAGGTGGCAAATGCATGAAGGAAAAAGGTGCTCATCTCATGGTGGCCAGGAAGCAAAACAAGAAGTAAAAGAGACTATAGTCCCAGAGTCCTCTTCAGGGCCTCAGCCCCAGTGA
>PVIC010041859.1:0-16041 GCA_004025085.1 Thryonomys swinderianus | reverse complement strand
CCCACAAAAAAACAGCTCTCCCAGTGGGTCCCAATGAGGGAAAGCACAGAAACAAAGATGGGCTGGCAGATAAGATCACCGGGCTCTGAGTTCCAGCCGGCTCTAGGTTCTGTGTTTGAGGGCAACCCAAGAAGAGACTGGCTAATGGGAGCTCTGGCTCCATTATTGTCCATCTCAATGGCCCCAGCTAGGGATCTGATCCTCCTTTTGCCTGTTTGAAAACTGGGTTCATAAAAAGTGTTACATGGTGGTGCATGCCAGTAATCTTACCACTCTAGGAGGCTGAGGCAGGAAAATTGCAAGTTGGAACCTGGCCTGGCCAATTTAACAAGACTCTAACTCAAAATTTAAAAAGGACTTCTGGGTGTAGTGGCTCACACTTGTAATCCCAGCCCTCAGGAATTAGAGGGAGGAGGATTGCTGTGAGTTCAAGGCCAGCCTGGGCTACATAGCGAGTTCAGGGCCAGCTTGAACTACAAAGAGAAACTCTGTCTCCAACAAAACTAAAAACATAATAGTAAAATTTTAAAAATAGAAAGGATTGAGGATGTAGCTCCATATAAAAATCCTGGTTTCAGCCCCTGTACTGGAAACAAAAAAAAAAAGGTCGTGGCTGAAGGATCTAGGCACATCCTTGCACCTCTGTGGTCTTCAGTCTCCTCATCTGCAACATGAGTATAGCACTGGCTGGCTACCAGAAGGGTAGATGGCACTGGACAAAGGACCTGTGATGAAGAGCGGGGCCTCCTAAAGTGGATATAAGGGCCCAGCCACCCACATCCCACCAGCCTGCTCCTTTCCAACCCACCGTCAGCATCCTGGAAGGCAGCATCAATCTCAGGGGGCACCCCTCGCCAGTCAGTGGCCCGGCGGGGCACGGGACTGTCCACACGTCGGGTGCTGGGGTGGAAACGCCAATAGTCCCTGCCTCGGAAGAAGTAGATCTTGTTCTTCTCAGAACCCCAGACCAAGGCAGCATGGATTGGAGACTCCACCAGGCCCAGCTCAGCGAGGGGTGCGGGGCCCAAAACTGGTTTCTCACCGTCGTACACCCAGTACTGAGCACCTGCCGGAGAGTGAAGGCTGCAAGGTTCTGGGAAGCCACTGCTGCCACTCCCAGCCACTGTGGACCAGCTGGACCACCACCACAGATTCTCCCAGCCTCAGTTTCCTTGTCCATGAAACCTATGGGTCAAAATACTTATGCAGCACCCTCACATCCAAAGGAAGGTTGGAGCCAGCTGGTAAACAACAGGCAGTGAAGGCTGCAAGGTAGCACATGAATGAGTTCTTCTAATCAGCAGAGGACTGCCTGGGGTTCCTCTCTTTTCCTTGGGCTTGGCTGGCTAACAGAAATGCCTATTGACCACTCTGGTCCAGCCTCTGTCATCAAAGGTCTCTGGCTGCAATGCAACCCACACCGAGTCTCCCATACTGCACCTTTGTTTATAAAGACCTGCCACCTAGAATGTTTCAGGCTCTCATCTCTGCCAGCTGAGAGTGGTACAAGCTCCAGGTCACCAGACTTGGGTCAGATCCCTGCTATACATTTTCCAAGCTGCGCCTCAAGTGAGTCACTTCACCACTTCTAGAATCCCATGCCCAAGGAGTGGCTTTGGGGCAGAATGCAGCAACACACGTGCATTGCCACCAACACACATCCACCAGCATGCAATACCTTCAGTGCTGTTCTGATCTCAAGAGCTGGCTCCTTGGACACATCCCAGCTGTGACCAAGGAGTGATTTGGCTCTGAGAAGGGCAACTTCTCCCTTCTCATCATGTGCCTGGAAAGCTGTTGTTTGTCTGTTGCTACCTTTGGTTGTGACATTCTTGGCTCTAGGAAGTCTCTTCAGCTGATTTTCAAACTTCACTTACCTTGGAAGAACCAAATGTGGCCCTGGGCATCCTCAAAGGCTGCATCCACTGGACTGGGTAGTCCTTGCCAGTGGCGAGAGGCCAGCGCAGGGTACCCGGGCTGCAGCCGGCCACCACGCAGCCTCCACACAAAGCCTGCCTTGAAGAAGAAGAGCTCGCCTCGGATGGTGGACACAGCATCAAAAGAGGCCTCACAGACATCTGGTGGAGTTTCCGGCTGGGGAGGAAGGAAAGAGCCAGAAGAGACCCAGCAAAAGTTGAGAGGGACCCTGGGGACAGGGCCTCAATTCCTATCTTTCCACCCTCCCAAGTCTCACCTCCAGGGGTGCAATCTCGTTGGTGTCTGTTCCATCTTGGGGTCCCAAGTCTGGGGCTTGGGGGGTGGGGACCTGCCGCGGCTGGCCATATAAATGCTGGATGCCCCTGCGGTCATCTGGGCTGAGGCTCAGTGGGTAGCGGAAGGTGTAGAAAGGGGACATAAGGGCCTTAGCTGCTGTTGTATGCTGCAGCCCCAGCACGTGGCCGAATTCATGAGCTGCCACCTGGAGCAAGTCTGTGCCTAGAAAAGGGAGATGGATCAGCAAACTCTCCTGACACACACACCCCTCCTGCTTCGAGTCACCCAGGCTCCAGACCCCAGCTCGGGGACCATGGCATTTTTCTATAGTCTCCAGTTGCCCCATCTGGAAATGGGTTGCCAGGCCATACCCTGGTCGTCCCCAATAGTCCAGTTCTCGTCATAGTCGAAGTGGACGTCCCCTTCTCGGTGGGTCTTGGGGAAGAAGGCGTGGGCCAGGACGCCCCCAGGCCCATCAAAAGGCAGGTTGTCCCCATGCTGGTACCTGTGGGTGGGTGGGTGGGGGCAGAGTCAGTGGCTGCTGGCAGTGGGGTTTGTTCCCGGAGGGGTCCCAGGCTGCAGGTTCACCTGGTGAAGTCGATCATGATGTCAGCATGGCCCTCATTCACCTCAGTGAAGGTGAGTGGTGTCACCTCGCTCCATACCTGTAGGGCCTCTGCCATCGTCTTCCGCACCTGCTCCCGCACCAGCTGCCATGGGAACCGGAGGATTCTGGGGGGAAGCAGAGGAGTCTGAGCCTGGGGCAAAGAAGCCCCTGATGATGAAGCAGCCAAGTGGAGCCTGAATGCTCAGTACATGTGTGTACGGAAGGGTCAGGGCCAGGTGTGCTCTGCGCCTCAGCTGTAGCTAGGCGGATTTCCTGGCTATGTGGGTGCATCCTTTGTGTTGGCTTGTACATATTTAGATGTGTACAATGTGGTCTGCATCCTGTGGAAAGAACCACAAGTCCTGAGACCTGACAGTGGAGAGACCCTGGCCCCTTAAGCCTCATCTTTCTTCCTACCCAAGGAACTCCCAAGGCCCCAACAGTCTCAGTTCTAATGCTAGACCGGTATTCCCTTCCAAGCTAAGTCTCAGCTTCCTCGTCACCTGGAGAACAGCAGGGTATGCCTACCTCTGTTCACTATGGCTTACAAGTACACACATGGCCTAAGTTGGGATGGTAGATTTGAGCACCATCCTTGGGAGGACAGGGCTGTTTTTCCATCTCATTCACCATGGAGTCCCAGGCCTGGCCTTTACAGGTCCCTGGGGAAGCCCGCTGGGTGTCTCTAGACATATGCTGGGACTCTTTGGATAATGACAGAGGACGGTCCCTGTGCTTCAGGAGTGAAGGGTGTGTGTATATGTGTGAGTGTGTGAGTGTGTGTGTAAACCAAGGGTGTCAGATTGTTGTACGTGGATGGCTGGGAGCACATGAATGGATCTGTTAGCCACATAGAACACGCCCTGGCACATGACTCAGGAAGCAGCACTGAGAGCAGCAGGCTCCCACAGACACACAGGCCAGTTCTCATGGCCCCTGGCCCTACCTGTAGGTGAGGTCTGTCTTCTCCCAGCGCCCGCCAGACAATACAAAGCGCTTCTGCCGGTTGCGGGCACTTAGCCCCTCAGGTGGGTCAGGTACGCCACATCGTGGAGGTCTGGGGCCACCAGCAGGCCGGGGGGCTTCCTGAGCAGCAGAAGCAGATGGCAGGCTACTAGACAGAGCTGCATGCCAGAGCTGCTGCTCCCTACCCGCAGGGTAGTGGTAGTAAGTGTCCTGGGCAAAGAAGAGGATACAAGTGCCAGGTTAGATGCACGGCTCATCACCCCTGCCATGGGCAGACCCAGCCCACCATGTCACTGGGCCAAGCGGCGAAGGTGCTGGCACACAGCGGAGCCCTTAGGCTCTAGGCTGATGCTCTGGTTTCCTCACCCATTGTTCCAAAGCGTCAAACTTTCTCTCCTTCCTTCCCTGCCTGTCACCGACCTCAGCTGCCCAGGCCAACGTGGTCTGGATGGAGAGACCAGGAGCCTATGAGTCTGCAGCTGTGCTCTCCATACATACTCAAAGAAGGCTCCAAAAACCTAGCAAGGAAACAGCAGACGAGCTCCTCCTAGTCTCCCCACCAGCCCTCAGCAAACTCATTCCATTCCCACCTCTTTTCCTTTGGATATCCACTGAGCTCAGACGTACCCAGTCTCGGCCCTTCCTCCTGCCCCAGATGTTCCATACTCTTCCACCCCAGAACAGATGGACTGCAGGTCTACCATGCGCCCTTCTCGTCACCAGATGGATGCTGGAAATAATCCCACCCCAACAGTGTCAAGGTGAGGATGAGACAAGGTGGTGGATGTTGAGCACTTAACACAGGCTCAGGCACCTGCTAACTGAGGCCCATTTCTTTTCTGAGAGAGGCTGCTGGGGGTTGGACCCAGGTCTTATGTTTTCTACTATTAAGTGACACTCCAACCCCTTCAGGTCCGATTTCTAGCAGAGATGGTTCTGCTCACGCCCTGCCAGGGCTGGGCACAATCTGATATGCCTCCTCCTTTCATGCAGGGAGGGTGGGGCAGCCAGTTACTAGACACCCAGGCCCACCCCGCTGACGCCCCAGTTCTGACCTGAGATGCAGCCTCCCAGCCTCTGCAAATGCCCAGAGCAGATATCAGTTCTCATGCATGAGAAAAGCAGGGGCTCAGAGAGGTCACCAGGAAGGGAGTGGCAGGGCTGGGTGAGGATTCCAATGCCCAAGGCCAAAGGCAAGAACCAGAATGGAGATGCTGTGCAAAATCCAAGTGTCCTCCAGGGCCAGAGAAGAGGGATGGAGCAACACTGTTTGCTGAGACACTTGGCACCTTTCCTGTCTGGTCCTGTCTGATCTGGGCAGGTGCAGATTTCCCATAGCCATATTTGGGTGGGAGCCTGGCCATTTGGATTCCACTCTCAGCCTCAGCCCCTGGCAGCTCTCCCAGGCTCCACGGCTCAGAGCAGGAGTTCTCCATTCCAGAGCCGAGGGCTCAACTTTTTAAGAATGCTCCATAATGAACGGGGCTTCTAGACCATCAGGGTTACTTGGCATTACTCATGAGGCCCTAGACCAGTTTCCTCCTGCTTTAAGAGACTGCTTAATGGATGGTTTCCTGGTATAGGACAGCCTCCCAAGGTTGTGATTCCAGGTAATCCTGGCTACCTGTTAATAAGTACTTGTCACTGTGTGTGTGTGTGGGGGGGGGGGAGGTAGGACCCTGCCCACAGCTGTATCTGCATGCTTTTAGTACCCAGGCCAGACTTGTCACAAAGTCTACCATCCCCCATGTACCTTTCTCCCATGAGGGGTGGAGCAACTCACTTAGATAACATCTGCTAGGACACAGACCCTTGAGCTCACAAGCTCCCCCCTCCCTGCTGTCTGCTTTGTTCTTGAAGATTTGTCTATTCCCTGGAGGAGGGATCCAGGCTGACCTCATCTTGATGGCAGGTGAGAAAGAATGGAGAATTATTAAGGAGCCGGTATTTTCCAACCACTGTGAGCATGTGCTCAGGGAGCCCCACATTCCTATGCCATAAAGTGGGGACAATGCTTATCTGAGGTCTTACACTGAGGGTCTAGACAGCAGTCTATGACTAAATGCAAGGGCCTGCCCACCCACTCCAGTGTACAGGACAAACAGATACCTTCCTCCAACCCTACAAGGTGTCTGGTCCCCCAGGGCCCCCCAGTGGCCCAGAGCCCAGCCTGCCAGTTGTATTTATGCCAGAAATCTCCTTTCTCCTCTGCTCCCTGGTGACGTCTGGTGAAGCCAGCCATCCTTTATGGGAAGATCATGGACACACACCTTAATGTGCCTTCCTCTCCTTCCTCCATAAAATTCCAAGTCCTCAGCCAGAATCCAGGATCATACATGGCACACTCAGTGCAGTGCAAAGTGCCAGGCTCTAAGGTTCTGAAAGCCTAGTTCTATCGTGAAGCTGGACATCGTTTAGCTTCACCCGCCCCTTCTCTCAAGTGCAGATGGTGCCATGACAAAGAACTAAATGACATCCTTCTGAAAGGATCCTGTGGCATCTGGCACAGAGAAGCACTCCTACCTGGCCCTGCTCCCCAGCCCCGTAGGTCTTTCCCTTCCAGACTTTGCAATGCACTCTCCCAAATTCTTGGTCCTCCTAAGACTACTGGCATCTGATGAGGTGGACTGGTGGGCTTAGTGGTCTCATCTAAAGGCCTGAGGAGTTAGGGGAACAACCATCACCCAGCTTTCCCAGAGTATGGGAAAAAAAAAAAAAGAAAAAAAGCTCAGAGAGATTGAGAACTTTGTCCAGGGTCACAAAGCAAGTCAGGCAAAAGCTAGGCTCAGACCTGGAGCTCATGCCTCCCCACTCCAGGGCTTTCACTCACCCCTACACCCCAGCTCTTGGCTTATTTCCTAAACTCACATTCCTGAGAAGTATTCTTGCTTCTAGTGTGTTCCCTCTTCCTCAGCCAGTAGCCTCCCTTGGGCTGCCCCACCCTAGATGCTCTCACTGTGACCCCGCACTGTCCCGTCTGGCAGCCACCAACCCCAGTCTCAGACACACTCAAGGAATTTCTTGGCTGACCCAGTCTCCTAGTTGAGCTGGAGACTCAAGGTCAGCCTCTGAGGCAACTTCTAATCCAGAAAGCAAGAGTTAACTGGAAGAGGGGAGATAAGGGAAGACCTTGAGCTAGGAAACCACTGGATAAGACCAGGCTGGTTGTGTCCCTCTCTGGGCTTTCACTAGTTTGCTTTCACTCCAATGGGTTTAATTAACCACAGCAAGGGTAATATCGAAAGGACTTTGTCAGGCTGTGAAGAAGACATAGGGGTGTCACTACCGTGTTGTTCTGTGAAGCAGCAAGCCCACCTGAGGCTCAGAGAGGTCAAGTAACCTGCCCACACTGGCAGACAGATGCATCTTCTCCAAGCTTCTAACAGCCCCTTTCCACCCACGCCCTCTGCTGGCTTAAGGAAGGAAAGCAGCTTTGTCCCACTCGGTTGTGGGGCTTTCATCAGCCCTGAGAGCTGGGAACTGGGATGGATAAATATTTACAGAGCTCTTCTGGGCCTGCTGACGACAGCCTAAGGATAAACATGCTGCAGACGACCCCAAATGCTCTCTGTATGCCTGGAGAGTGACAGACAATAGCCTAGCTCAGAACACACCCCCACCCCCAGCCTCTAATCCCGGCACGGACCCTGCACAAGCTTCAGAGTGGCAGTTACAGGTGACAGTGTCTCCAGCAACCTGGCATTGCTTCATGTAGTTCTCAAGGCTCTCCAAGGGCACTGTCAGCCACTCCTCATTATAAGTGGAGCAGATGAAGTTCTGAGGGGAAGGTTGCTTACTGCTTACCTAGTATAACACGGGTCCAACCAAGATCTCACCAGATCCCCAATCCATAGATTCAAGGGTGATGCTTGACTTTGGGCTAAGTTCTAGGGGACTGAGAGGGACCAGGGAACAGGCGAGGGCTCCCCATCCATTCTCTCCTGCCTCTCCCTCCAGCCCCTTCTCTCACATCCAAAGGCAGGTAGTTGGCCCCTGGGAGCAGATATGGCTGAGAAGGTTGTCACACCCTCTCATTCGCATGTCAGCTGGACTGGTTGGACACTCGGCTGTGAGTGGCCAGATCCCCGGAGTCTTCATGCCTGCAGTGGTCCTGGGCTGCAGGAGTAGGTCCGTGCTGAGCTGTCCCTGTGACTGATCCCTAAAGCGCAGCCATGACAGTCTCTCCTCTCCTCACTCTGCAGTGTTCTCTCAGGAGCACACACGTCCTCCTTTTCTCTCTCCACCCTCTTTCCCTCTGAGGATCTCACCTACCCCTTTCTTTCTGACACCCATCTGATGATCTCACACACACAGTCACTCACTCCTGGTTCCCCGGTTCCAAGTTTCCCAAATTTTGTTTTCCACAGGTGCCCAGGGGGCAGCATTCCCTCCACAGTCGCGCTCCATTTCTCCCTCCGCAGCTCTTCCTTTATCCTCCACCCCACTGCACACCTGGGCGTGTGCTCAGTGTAGCCACACACCTGGAGGCTGACACCCGCCTGGGACCTGCTTGGCTTTGTCTCTGCCATGAATAGGAGCCCTGTAACCACTCCCCCTGCTACCTCTCCCAACACACATCCCAGCGTCCGTCCGCGGTGAGACACGAAGAGCAGGTCCCCACGCTGGGAGGGGGCGTGGGTCCAGCGCAGAGTCCCGCCTCACCAGCCCGAGCGATCCCGGCGCAGAATCCACTTCCACACCTCCGGGGACGGGAAACCCACTGTTACACCCCCAAGAAGCCAGGAGCAGTTTCTGGCACCGGCCACACCAGGCCACTCGGGGCGTCCCAGTGGGTTCTGCTCGTTCTGTGGCCCCAGCCCTCGTGCCCGGCCCTCCCCTCGGGGAGGAGCTGCAGGCCGGCGGCGGGCACTCACCAGCGGCCTGGCATGGGCCAGCGGCGGCGGCGGGAGCAGCAGAAGCAGCGGGAGCAAGAGGGAAAGCGGGGCAGCGCCGCGGAGCCCAGCTGCCCGAGCCATCCGCCCTGGGGCTGTTGGGCCTGCTGGGCCGCGCCGGGCTGCAGCCCCTTATAGCCTCTGCCCCGCCCCTGGTCCGCCCCGGTCCCGCCCCCCGCCGCCTTTTGTTCTAAACTCTCCCGGCGGCGGTGGCCTAGGTGGGGGAGGTGGTTCGGGACCCACAGGGATCGAGCCCTAGAGAAGGTCTAGTCCTGAGACGGACCAAGCCCTAATCCTCCGAGGTCTGATGCTGGGTGTAACTGGCCAACCGGCCCCTCTGGGCCTCATTTCCTCTGCTGTGTGCTGGGCATCCCAAGCCTTCGATCTGGGCAGGATCAGAGAGGGGTCAAATTTCACTCCTCTGATCCCTACCCCCACCTTTGGAGGGCTCATCACCCCTCGAGGTCTCTCCTTTGTGGCCTGACCTCCGACCTTCTGTCAGCCTGACAGGTGGTCCTACCCTAGGGCGAGTTTCCCCACCCACAGAGCCAGTTGATATTTCTGTGAGGAAACATATTTAAATGTGTCCCTGGGGAAACCGGCGTACAGCAGTGGCTGACCGGTACCTCCCCTTGGAAGAGCGACAATTTATAGATAGGGAAACTGAGGTTCAGAGAGGGAAGGGCCAGGCTTTACCACACAAGGAGACAAACAGAGGTCTGGAGATCCTTTAGCTGGGGGAAGGGAGAGAAGGTGACTTAGTAATGTCCTAGATAGGTGTGAGTAGGGAACTGGAGCCCCAGACTGTCCCTGGCCAGGGCTCTTCTGGATCTCTGGACTAGCCAAATAGGATATGAGAGAGAGGTGAGCCTCAAAGGAGGGGAGGTGTCTACATACCAGAAGGGACCTTCTAGTCTCTGAGTGGAGGTGGGGCTCAATCCTGCTGTGCATCCCCAATGATGAACTACCAACCACCCTGAGCAATCTGCCTCTTCATCTCGTGAGCAGAGATTCAGGCAATGGCTTCCTTCCATCCACACAAGCAAGGGCCTGGGTGAAGTGAGGATGTGCATCCAGTCTTGGACACAGAGACCAGGGTGGCAGGCTGTACCAAGCAGCTTCTTCTAGAAGACTCCGCAGAGACCCCTAGAGGGCAAAGAAGGACAAGACAGAGTGAGTTTCAAGACCTGGAGACTGCAGTCTTCTTTTTTTTTTGAGACAGGGTCTCACTTTGTAGTTCAGTGTGGCCCTGAGCTTACTATGTAGCCCAGGCAAGCCTTGAACTCAGCAATCCTCCTGTCTCTGCCAGATTACAGGCGTGAGCCACCACAGCCGGCACTGTGGTATGTTGGTATTGATTGCTGGTGGGCATGAGTCACCACGCCCAGCATTGTATGAGGTTACCAGGGATCAAACTCAGGACCTTACGCTTTCGAGGCAGGCGCCGGAACCACTGAGCTAAATCTCCGGCCTCTTGCAGTCTTCTTTTAAAAGTGCCTAACTCTACGTGTGTGTGGGGTGGGGGGGTTACTGGTGATTAAACCTACAGCCTTTACATTGTGCTTCATTCTCTGTCTCCTTTTGTTTTAATTTTTTACCTTGAGACAGGATCCCAATAAGTTGCCAATTTGTCTGTCCATCAGGCCTATTGTGCACCACTTTTTAATGGTAAGCATTTCAATGTCTGGTTCACCCTTATTTTAGTAATACTGCTCAAGTGTTTTAAAAATTTAAAAATGAATTGGGTGAGCTGTTTATACATATTCTGATTCACCTGAAAATCATACATTTAAAAATTAAGCATTTTTTGTTCAACTACTTTAAATGGACTTGAGTGGCTCCTCCAGGGGTGCACTGTCATGGTTTGTGAACCTCTAGGCCATTTGCCACAAAATCTTAAAGAATAACAATCCCTCACGTAGATCCTGGGGTGGGAACACTGTTACCAGCCAACAGTGCCCTTAGCCAAGATTGCTTCCTCAGGAGGAGAATCCTGGTGACCCTAGCAGGATGGTTCCATTTGGCCAGTAGAATCCAGGAGGGCAGAGATTACACGAGCACAAGAGTAGGGCTGGAGCAGGCCTGGCACATCTCTAAGGAGGGTGTGGTGCACCTTTAAACACACAGCCCACAGCCCATGCTGGAGGGGGATGGTAACCTTATTTCAGAGAGAAGAAAAGAGGATTGGGCAGGGGAGATCCCTGCTGCACAGGCTGTTTGAAATGAAGTGTAAGGATGCAGAAGTGTGTGTAACATTTGTGAACAGTGTGTGTGTGGTTGGGAAGAGCTTTGCACAATTTTCTTGTTTTTTTTTTTTTTGAGATAGGGTCTCACTATGTAGTAAAGGCTGGTCTTGACTCACTACATAACTCAGGCTGGCCTCGAACTCATGGCAATCCCCCTGCCTCTGCCTCCCCAGTGCTGGGACCACAGGTGTGTGTTACCATACTGGACAGCTTTGCACATTTATACCTGAGTGCCACCATCCAGGGCCAGTCCTAACTCGACTGTCCATCTGTCCCTGCACTCTCCCCCTCCCTTTCCTAGAGGGACTTCTGCTCCCCACTTGGTGACCAAGCCTCCTCTCCTGTATGTTTTTGCCTTTGGTGGTTTCCTGGTACCAGGCAGCCTCCTATAGTACACTAGGCCGTAGAGAAGAAGGGAAAGAAGTCAGGGTCTCTTTTTGCCACACTGAAGGGTCATACTATGGCCATGGCGAAGTCACCCAGATCATATATATATGAAAAACTTCAAGTTCCTGATAGTTAAGGAAGCATTCTAAATTCACTCCTTTGTCATCTCCTTAGCTTGGAACTGAGGTGCTAAAACTCTGAGGATTTAGGGCCTGCCCTGATGGTCTATGCTGTAATTACAGCACTCTGTCTGAGGCAGAAAGATCATAAGTTTGAACACACCTGGGCGACTTAGTGAGACCTTGTATCAAAATAATAAAGATTTGGGGATGTAGGTCAGTGTGAATGCTCTAGGTACATTTTTTTTTTAATAGTTCTGAGACCTAAGGATTCAAACCTGTGCTTAGTTTGACCTTTGCAGGGAAAGCACTTCTAGGCATTCAGGTTGAAGAACGTGTTTGTCGCCGAGACAGAATTTGGGATGGATACATGTCCTGAATGTGGTGTCAGCGCCTGTCAGTCAGTGTCTGCCGTTGCATCCGTCAGGATCCCACTGGGACAGGTGGAGTGGGTCCTTCGGACTTGGTGCTGTTAGTGGTTGCCTGACTCAGTAAGAGTCAAGAAGGGTCTGGATGCCCCCTAGCGTGTGTTCTGGGAGAATAGCTGCAGACTTTCCTCGCTCTGGTCCCAGCCAAACTGGACCACGTTGTACTCTGGGGAGCAGTAGCAGAGAGCGAAGCCCGGCTCTGCACCTCTTCCTCCTATTGTCTCCGACAACACTCAGCTTCACTCCCTGCGCTCCGCCGTGGCCCTTCTAGCAAAAAGACTGGTCCTGTCGCCTCTCTTTCAGTCCTCAGCGATTTGCGCCAACAGCCTTGTCTCTGAGGTCCTCAAAGGTCCAGCCAAGGGCAAGGAGGACGCTTGAGAAAGAGAGGCGGGCTTGGGAGAGAACACCGCCCTCGGGGGCGTGTCCCCGAAGCCCCGCCTCATCTGGGTCTGAAGAGCGCTGCGCGGTCAAGCCCTGAGAGAGCCTCCGTCACTTGTGCGCTCATCTCGTCTCGTGTGGATCCTACCATGCCTCGAGGAAGCCGCAGCGTGGCCGCCCGCCCAGCCAGGTGTGAGGAAGACAGGGGTCCCGTGGGAGGGTGCTAGGGAAGCGTGGGTTCTCCTCCGAGGACGTTTGCGGGGTGACCTTGGTTGATGCAGCGCCATCTTGGGGGGAGGGGAGGGGGATGCAGCAGCCCCACTTCTCACAGCTCCTGGAGGAGAGGCGTTGTTTCCATGAGCCGCTGGCGTCTCAAACCCCTGGAGTCCTACCAGGATTGACCGTTTTTTTTTTTTTTAAATCTCTGCAGCCGCCAGGCCGCAACCTCTGCCCACCCTCCCGCGCACCCACCGCCCTCAGCAGCCGCCCCGGCTCCCGCTCCATCTGGACAGCCAGGCCTTATGGCTCAGATGGCATCCACAGCCGCCGGAGTGGCCGTGGGCTCAGCTGTGGGACATGTTATGGGCAGCGCCTTGACCGGAGCCTTCAGTGGGGGAAGCTCAGAGCCGGCCCAGCCTGCTGCCCAACAGGTAAGCAGCAGGTCCAGGAGGAATGAGGCAGGACTCCCTGAAGGTCACCGAATTTCCCTGGTGCATTCTGAGTCCCCTCAGGCTAAGGATTTTGATTAAGGAAGGTGCTCTGCCTCACTTTGCCTTGGATCTCAGTGTCACTGGCTGGCAGGCTCTCCCTGCCTCTTCCTTGAGGCCAAGGCCCCAGAGCTTTCAGGTACTGACACCAACCAACCCTTAAAGATGGTGAAACCCTGGCTTAAATGGCTCAGAGACATGCCCAAGGTCACCTGACTTTAGTGAATGCGAAGACCATTGCATTTCCCAAGCTTTTGTTCTCACACTCAGGTCCAGTATGTAGCCTTTGGGGTCTAGGATGAAGGTTAGCGCATAACCATGAAGCCTGTTCCTTGATGAGCTGTCCTTCCCTTGGGCCTTAACACTTCTGAGCCAAATTCAAATCCTGCTGAGCAAACTGGGTTAAGGGTCATGGGAATCAATGTGGCTGAGCCAGGAAGGTGCTACAACTTGTGGAGGGTAGGACTCATTCTCTGATAATCTATGCAGAGTACAGGGCTTTTCTAGAACCTTCTCTTCCTTCCCCCTGCAGCTGCCTAACCTGCCTATTTTGAGGCAGCAAGAAAAACTGTCTGCTTCCACCAAGAGGCTTTGAGCAAGCTGCTGACTTATCTCATTACAGATGGAGTAGCAGATGCTAGACAGGGGCAGACAGGCCATGGGTCATTCAGCCTGTCTTAGACCCTTAGGGCATCCATGCTGGAGAAATGGAGCAGCAGACAGCCCTCAGCTTTGTCACCTACCTCTGGGTACCAACCCTGAGCTGACCTTGCTGGTTCTTACCATGCTCCCTAGGCGCCTGCCCGTGCTGCCCCCCACCCCCTACAGATGGGGCCCTGCTCCTATGAGATCAAGCAGTTCCTGGATTGCTCCACCACGCAGAGCGACTTGTCCCTCTGTGAGGGCTTCAGTGAGGCCCTGAAGCAGTGCAAGTACAACCATGGTGAGCAAATAGATCCTGCCTGCGGTGTGGTTGAGGGGCAAACCTTCTTCTTGCATCTGCAGGTTGACCACCAGCCTGTGTGTCTCACCCCCACAGGTCTGAGCTCCCTGCCCTGAAGAGGACTTATGGGTCAGCTCCAAGATGGCTCCCAGGGCACAGCCCTGTACCCACCCAAACCCCTCACCGACAGCTGGACCGTGATAAGATTGTACCTGGGATTGGGAGTAGGGATGGGGTTTCTTACCCCACAGATGACCCAAGACACAAAGATATAAAATAAAGAGTTTATTTTAGAACACAGCCTGCCTTGTGCCCTCTTGCTGGCCTGTCTACCAGAAGCGCCCTGGCTGCTGAGATGGGGTCAGGGAAATGGATGGATGTCTCACTGTGGTGGGCTGGGAGGAGCCCTGTTGTAATGTGCACTGTGGCTGGCCAAGAACAGACTACCTTGGGCAGTCCAAAGTGAGGTGATAAGGCATAAGCAGGTGATACCAAGGGCATGACTCTGGAAGCTGTAATCCAAGGAGGAGCCTATTGTCTCCACTTCTCAGGGATACCTGCTCCTTCCATACTGTTTTTGCTTCTGGATCCCATTATCTGCCCCCACATCTTAGGGGGTCTCCCTTCCCCAGCAGCCTCACATTCTATATGTGACCTTGCCCCATTTGCTGATGCAACTTCTCAGTAATTCCAGACTCCGCAAGAGGTCTCTGCTAGGTCGCTGTCTGTTTGCACCTGATCACGTGAGACAGAGGTCAGCGCCAGCCCCCTTGGGTCTGAGTCCATCTTGGCTGTTTGGCTGTAGTGTGCCAAGTCACACGGCCTGCTGCAGCGGGAGGGTAGGCCATTTGAACCCAGTGCGGAGTGCATCATCAATCATTTTCTGATACTGGAGAAGGAAGCCAGGGCCTCACAGATGCCAGACCAGTGCCTTACCACTGAGCTACATCTCTGTCTGTCTGTCTGTCTCTCTCTCACTCACACACACACACACCGAGGACATTCTTGCCCTTAGGAGCTTATATTCCAGCAGCTGGGACTCATCTCCGGTAGTGTCTTCCATCTTAGGGGTGTTGGGTGGGGTTGATTGATGGTCTGTTTCTGGATACACGTGTCCCTTGGGAAGGAATCCGACTTGGGCCTGTGTCTTTCTGGGCATCCATACCTTCACTCCTGGACGTCAGCGAGCCCCCTCTTCTGAACCTTGAGGGAGTGCCTTGCTCCTGCTGACCATGCTGATTGCCCATGCGTCTCTTCTTGCCATTACCCGGAGCTGGGAGGCCTGACAGCCAGCGAAGCTTCTCTGGAAAGCCCAGGAAGCCCTGCTGGAAGGGGCTGGAGGGCAGATGTGCCCTCCCTTTGGGGCTCTGCCCTGACACTCACCTGCCAGCTCAGGATACTGGTCATCCAGGTTCTCCAGTAGGGACACATAGCGGGTGGGAGCTCCGCCCTCCCCTCCTGTGGATTGTGCAGAGGACAAAAGACACTTGATTGGCCTGATGGTCCTATCCTACCTTTTATTCCGGATCTGGCTGACCTGAGCAAGGGAGAAACAGATGGTACGAGGTTAGGAACAAGTTGGGACTAGGTCGTGGCCAAGGGAGGGGACTGTTTTCTGTAGCCTACTGTCCTTCCCTTACACGTCTATATAGCTACAGGGGAGTGTTGGGCTCCACTTACTGATAATCTGCACGAGGATGTAGGTCCCTCGATCCTGCAGCAGGTGATTGCCCATGGAAGGGACTGAGGAAGTCCCCTCCTCCAGGTCCTTGCCCAGGCTCACCAGGTGCCCGTCCTCCGCCAAGAGTGCAATGGTCGCTGGAGAGCGTGGAGAGAAGCAGGGCAGAGCTGGTGCCCCTCCTCGGGGGCTCTGAGCTCCTTCTCCCCAGACTTCTTCCCATCCACTTACCATCTGGGGGCACCTGCGCTTTATGCTTCAGGTAGGGAGTGAGGATAGCCAGGCTGCACCAGGTGTTGACCAGCTCTGAGTGGCCAGCTGAGGGGAGAGGCAGACTTGAGCAGTTGGCATTCCCTACTTTCCTCCCAATTACGGGCTTCTGTCTCCAATTTCTCCCCTGTGCAGGGCTGCGGTGAGGGCACAGTAGTCCAGGCAAATGTTTGTACTGTCTGAAGAGCCCCCCATCAAGCTCTCTT
>PVIC010041858.1:0-16035 GCA_004025085.1 Thryonomys swinderianus | reverse complement strand
AAAGAAAGAAAGAAAGAAAGAAAGAAAGAAAGAAAGAAAGAAAGAAAGAAAGAAAGAAAGAAAGAAAGAAAGGAAAGAACAGATAAGCCTGGAGTTGGTTTTCTGTACCTGTGACAAAATACCTGAGCAAATCAGTTTCAAGGAGGAAAGCTTTATTTTTATCTTGTGGCTTTTCTCTCAGAGATTTCAGTCCATGGCGTGCTCACTTCCTGCTTGGGACTTGAGGAAAGGCCACATATCACGGGAGCAGGAGCGCGCTGTGCAGAGGAGCCTGCTCACCTCACAGCAGCCAGAAAAGACAGAGAGCAAGAGTGAGCCGGGCTGGGAACAAGACAGAGGCCCCAAGGCTAGGACCCCGTGACCCACGCCCTTCCGCTGGCTCCGCGCCCCTCCCCCATTGCTTCCTGACCCTACCTTCCAGCTATGAACTGACTGCTGGGTCAAGGCACTGATGCAGTACCTCGCCCTCCGGTCCAGTCAGCTTCCCAGGCCATAGCAAGCCCCTGCCTGAGAGGGATAGTTTTCCCAGCAATCCCAATCTTTCTCTTAGGCTAGAACACACGCTATTCGTTGTATTCCAGAGAACATCTTCTCTGTAAACCTGCGAGATTATACTAGTTAGGGGCCTCACCTGAGGACTGTAAACAGGCCGTCCAAATGCAGCAAGGAGGACCCTGACAGAGGACGGGGGCGGGGGGGGGGGGTGGCGCAGCCGGCCACACACCGCAGCTCTCCAGCTCCTGCTCAAGCGAGGCTCCCCTGTCTGTGGCCCAGAGAAAATACGACACTTAAAAATTCACAAATCAGATTCACCCTTTCCATGGCTCATGCCAAATCTCTGCCCTGGAGGTTCTCCTTCGAGGGGGTCTATTAAAGAGTTAAATTCTACATTTCAAATAAACTCCCAGGTAATTCTGATAAGGGTGATCAGTGCAGCACGATTTTAAAGCCAACGAAGCGTCTCGTGGCTCTGTGAGCAGCCGGGTGGACTTTGTGTGGTCATTCTCACCCTACTGCTTACCCCCAGGATCTCTTTAGAGACAGTTATCTTATTAGTTTTCATAAGCTCTCAAGTTTTGCCATGCTTTTGGCTGGAACCCACAGGAATTTATGGCTATAGCATCTGTTAATAATTCGAATTTCATTTCTTTTACCAGCAGTGAAATTGAGGCCTCAGGGCTTGGGCGGAGGCAAGTTGGAAACAAATCAAAACAAAATAATTGCCTGGGAAATATGACATATTAATCAGGAGTATTGTTCAAAAAGTCCTGTGTGGCAAAACAGTGAAGTGGGAAGAGTTTGTACACCTATTTTTAAGACGAATAAACTGAGAAAAAGAGAATCGCCACCCCTAAGGTCAGAGCAGAAAGAAAAATAAAACACATCCCTAAAAGGTTAATGTCACATATCGCAATAGTTTAAGAATTACTCTAAAGAAATGAGACTGAATTCTTGAGTATCTTGTTCTTTGGAGTGATTTATTCAGTTCAATTATTCTAAAATTGTAGTTTTGCACGCATAGATTTGTTGTGCTTTCAATTCATTCGGTTGTGAATTTTTCTAAACTTGTCATCTAAAATTATAAAGTATTTCAAGCAAAATGAACATGCAAATAATAAAAAGTTATTTTAAAATTATGAATATTATTAACTAGGCAATTCACTAGTTGAAGATTTAACTGAAACACCTATAATTCTGACAGTAAAACTAATATGTCAAACTCTAACTTCTCAAAATAGCATGTTTTATGATGTCCTGGTTTTCAAGTTAATGTCAAAACTATGTTAAAAAAACATGCATGTACATACTAGGTCCACTTTCTACCATCATATATAGAGATATGCCACCATCATATCTATTTTTCTATTGATCTATCTATGTATCCTTCTCTTTTCAATTCTTTTTTTTTTAAATGTCCAAATGGTGGGAACCAAAGCAAGAAAAAGAAATGTCCTAAGTACTCAAGAGTGGCACAACATATTTGTGTGTGTCACTGTTGGAGAAAGTTGTGTTTATAGTAAAGAAGAGGAATCTAAATTAGGAACACATTAAGATCTCCTTTTTTCCATTTTTTTTCTTGTATGACACATGACAGAAAAAGCATGTTTTCAATTTTAGGACTTCTCTTTGTTGAAATAAGTTGCGACAACATCACTTTTATAGTTGATTCAATTCCATGTTCGTTTTCAGGAATGGATCTTCTATTTATTTTGATACTGACACTGCCAGGAATGTTTTCAAGGCACAGTTAAAGAAGCGATCCTAGCTTTGTATGACCCTATAAAAGAAAATATAAAGATCCAGTCTAAACCAAGGCTTATTTTGGCACCTAGTATGACTAGAGACAAACAATAATTTGGAAAATTTGTGTAAATGTTTCAAATATGCATCTCATTGATCTGCCTATTAAATAAGTAATAGAACAAAGTAAGGAGAATTACTTAGCACTTTACTAAGCAACAGCATAAGAAATAGAATTTAAAAATCTGTCCAAGTAAGTTTTGTCAAGTATTGCTTTTTACAATATTGACATATGATTGGCTGAAAATGAAACATTGTAAAGTAATGCAAAAGCAATTGGCAAAGTGTAATAAACTTAGCTCATAAAATTTAAATCTAATTCACATTTTAAACTCACTGAGTTTAATTTCAATCTAATTGAGGTATCCGAAATTTGAGAAAGAATTTGTCCTAATGTCTAATTTTTTTTTCTATCTGGCTCAAATATTTAGTTGTTTTTACTTCAAAAAATAAATTTTAAAGTTTTTAGCCTGAACATTTTAGTTAAGAATTATGTTCCTTCTCTACACTCCCACCACTGTGTTCCATTGTTCCATCCCGGTAATAAATAGATAAACCAGGGTTGCTTGGCAGCCAGTGGGGTTCTGCACTAATGTGACTCTGTGCTTTCTGTTGTTGTTGTTTTGTTTTGGTTTGGGTTTTTTTTGTCACCAAACAAAAAGAAATGAAATAAACGCTATAATTCTGAAGGATTTGTGGTTTGCCCACAACTCAAACAGGAATATGACTGATAACATTAAATTAAATGACTGAATGTCAGGAAGTCTTCTTTACATTTTCCAAGTGAGACTAGGAAGCTCAGTCAAGGAAAAGAAGGTAGGCCCATATGCAGAATTGGTAAAACTCGCACTTGGAACAAGGGAAGTAGAGCAGCACCCTAAGCACAAAACCAGAGAAGCCTCTTCTTGGGTCCAGTAAATTCAACTGAATTATCTGGGCACTTGAATTTCAATGAAACTTCCATGCTGCTTTGTGTGCCATTGTGCTTACGGACTTCATTTATGGTCTATGTTCTCCAGAGGATGTATTTTGTGAGGGGGTGTGTGGGTGTTGGCCACGGGAGAAGGTTAGAGGAAATGTTTGGAAAGTTATGTCCATGGGGCACATGGCAATTTGTTTACTTAATATCCTTATTTTGGGTAAATAGCCATTCTTGTTTTTTCCCCGCTGATAATGTTCTGTGGTTTTTAAAAAAATAGTTTATTCTTTCCTTGTTTCCCACATAATTTCCAAGCTCTGATGTATTTATCAATACTACTTTTTAAAATCTTTAGGGGCCGGAGGGTTAGCTCAGGGGTTCCGGTGCCTGCCTTGCAAGCGCAAGGACCTGAGTTCAATCCCCGGTAACCACATATAATGCTGGGCGTGGTGGCTCACGCCTGTAATCCCAGCACTCGGGAGGCAGAGACGGGAGGATTGCTGAGTTTGCGGCGGCTTGCCTGGGCACCATAGTGAGCTCAGGGCCAGCCTGAACTACAAAGCAAGACCCTGTCTCCAAAAAGAAAAAAAAAAAATCTTTAATGAACAACCTTGAGGTTATGATATTTGCGGTCAACAACATATAATCAGTAAGTGCAGCACATGTGAAATACAAAAGCAGTTATCTTTTAGAAAATTCCAGGTAAATTATTAAGAACTAAATGTTTATAGTGTAAATCTTGCATTCATATGTCCAAATTCATTTCTGCTATGACATCATAGATCTGTTCCCACTGGAGGGCTGTTCTCATGGACTTAGTTTTGAGGGGAAAATAGAATAAACATGGTAAATTCTAGACATTATATTTTGCCAGACATAAAGATTTCCCATCCTATAGAAAATCTAGCAAAAATTTTCTGGGAGTTGGGATAACAGAGCACTTTAATTATGCTGGGATTTTTTTTTCCCCAGTTTAAACATGACCTCCATGGCCAACCTGCTTGCCTGTACTTGCCTGATTCTTGGAAACTATTTGGCTTTTCATTCTCCATTTTACAAACAGAAGGAATAAAACTTGTGGCTGACCTTTAATTAAAAGGTAAAAGTGAAAAGCAGACGGAAAATTGACCCTGAAGTGCCTAACTATTGCAAAGGAGTGACTATTGCTATAGTTAAATTTTAAAAAGAAGACAGGACAATGAGTCTTGTGGAGTATAGTGGTCAAAATATTACTTAAATTTTGGACATTGTCAATAGAGGTTGTATTTGGAGAGTTCCTATCTGTATCCTTATTTTGTGGATTAGAGGACATACTGTATTAGTAACCTTTGTGTTACTATAACAAATATATGAGGAAAATCAATGTAAAAAGAGAAAAGGTTTACTTTTGTTCACAGTTTTGAGGATCTCAGGCTATATTTTATTGGCCCTGTTGCTTGGGCCTATTGTGAGACAGCACATCCCTATGGGAGTATATAATAGAAGAAGCTATCCACATTGCAGTGGCTTGGAAGCAAGAAAATAACAGGAAAATAACAGGATGTCGATAGTCTTTTTAAGAACGCAGCCCCTTATGACAGAGGACTTTAAAGTAGGTTCCACTGTTTCCCAGGAACACCACAGGCTGGGAACCTCTCCCATAAGACGTAAGACAGGGCCAAAACCTAACCAAGATAAATAAAATATAATGCAATTCTTTAAAACAAATTTATTGAATCGCTTCTTGGCCTTTTGGCTAAGATCAAGTGTAAAACAAATTTATTGGAAAACATGAATTATGGGTAAAATATCACAATTTTAAATAAGAACATCAGCAGCAGAGGTATATGGAGATGTATACCCTAAGTTTGAAGCCAAAAAGAAAGAGAGAAACGAAACAGTAATACTAATTTTACAACTAAAATTATGGCACTTCATTCATCATGGACTCTTCTCCATATACACAACATTTTCTTTTCTCTCTTCTTTAGTATTTCTTTATTAGCTGATTTCTGAGTATTTTTTGCTCTCAAATTTTGAGGGCTCATGTCTCACCTATCTTTTGCTCTTTTAAGTGTTTTGATTATAAGACCCAAGAGTGTATTGTTCAGGCGAGATAAACATTATGTATCTGTTGTCACATGGGTAAGATCCTTCTCCAGAGCATTTTCTTGCACATAACCTACTGGCAAGGAGGTAAAAAGCAATTCTTTATCCAACTGCACTCTCCAGCTAACTACTTCAATCATCTGCTTGCCTTGAATATTTATGCTTTTCTACCAAAAAGTTATAACTGGAAGTTTCTCTTTTGGCTAATTCACTAAGAAAATCAAAGCATTATCAAGGAATAAGGATTATGAGTTGTACTTATCTCAAAACTAGTACAAAATAGTTTTAACTCTGCATAATCATTAGTTCAAAGTCAAGTTCAACAGGAGACAAATGGACTAGATAAATGCAATGTTTCCCTGTTGCTGACATAAGTATAGAACTTGTCAGCATATGGCGAAGGTTTTGTGCTCTTTAAGGTAATTTGAGTTACTAGTGGTTTATCCAAAATCATACAATGCAAGAGAATAAAGCTGAAAGATTATTTTATGTCTTTCTGCCTATTAGTGTCACTCCTTTTACTACAGTTCCAATACTACTGATTCATGGGATCTTATAAATACAATGAGAGCAACACACCAATAATATAAACTTGATTTTATAATTAGCTACTAAAGTTTTTTACAAACTATGTACAACATAATTTGCATGGGACTCTGCAAGTCACAAGATCTATGTAAATATCCAAATGCAAGAGCATATCTGTTTTAATATAAAAATACTGGACTTCATTTGTTCTTAATAAATCTGTTGAAATGTTCCAGCTATAATTAAAACTAGAGAAGAAAAGAGAAAAGGAAGAAGATGCATATTTATCATTAGTTCAGTGTCAATTACATCTTGGACCCAAAGGTGCCAAAATCCTCCTGGGGCCCTGGGGGTGTAATCAGACTCCTTTCTGGACTCAGCCAATTCCAAGTGGCCATGCTGACGTAGGTGGCTGGTGCTGGCAGTCAGAATGTCTCCACAAGGAGAGGACTGATGGGAAGCCCAGTGCCTGGCATTCGGCTTCCTTACATTCTATTGCCTAAATAAATCAATAATTTCAGGCTTCTCCATTTGGGCAGTGATTGGTGGTATCATAACAGGGCCCTGTTAGCAGACCCACAACATTTATCACAAAATAAGAATTGTTATGCATTCTAAAGGAGAGCCTGACCTAAATCTTTCTCTGTAGATAGTTCAGATCAGACATTTTCCCTTGGAGAAGAATCTTAGAAATCAGTCAGTTCAAACAACTCTTGCTTCACAAAGGGTGAAACATGCCCCAAATTTAGGACAAACCACAATTTTTCTATTCCAGAGTTTTTTCTACTACTAGATTCTGCTGTTCATTGAGTTTAATAT
This sequence comes from Thryonomys swinderianus, assembly GCA_004025085.1. Taxonomy (NCBI): domain Eukaryota; kingdom Metazoa; phylum Chordata; class Mammalia; order Rodentia; family Thryonomyidae; genus Thryonomys; species Thryonomys swinderianus. The sequence continues at coordinate 9,380 of PVIC010041858.1, read as the reverse complement.
AGTTAAATATTAATGAATAACACATTTTTTCATATAGAGAAAATATTCATAAAATTTTAGATTTTGAAAGAGCTCCAATTTTTGTCTTATAGATGCACTGATTCAATATCAAAATCAGCCCACACAAAGACAATAATTTTAAAATATTCTGAATGCTGAAATATTATATGAATGAGAATAGTGGTGTGTATAGGTATTTAGCCAGATGTCTCAGTTTGTGAATGTATGTTCTGTTTCCTGCCTAAATCACAATCAATTTCTATTCATTATACCATAGAGTATGGAAAACTAAGCTCAGTACGGTGATGAAAAAATATGAAAAGATAGGATTGCAAGGAAAGGAAACCAAGCTCATGTATAAAGGGGGTGGGGGAGTTGTAGAGTGGGCCAGGGAAAGGGAAAAATGAGGGTTAAGTCATGTCTTATACTGGTACAAATTCTCCATGTCAATTGTGGTCATGATGTGGATATAAAACGTGCCAACAAAAATTCAAATCTAATATATATATATATAATATTACATTATTTTATATTTTATATATATATATATCTAAAGTCAGACTGCAGACTGTCTCATCTATGTATATATTATTTAGTTCATGTACCTGCTCAAAAAGAATTTGTAATGTTACCTACAGACACCAGATTTCTTGGATCACAGTCACTTGATGCTGATGTTTTCTGGAATGACTTCATGGAAGCTGTGAACAAAAAAAGTGAAATTACAAACAGAATTACAAACTGTCTCTCCTCTGGCAAGATACTTTAAAGACACTCTGCACAGAAAAGAATTTGATCAATGCAGCATTGCTGTATGCGGACAATAAGTCTCAGGCCTTTTATTAAAAGGAATCATAATTGTTTTCCACTAGTTCCCTGGGCTTTCTGAAACTTGTTCAAGAAACCAGTACATCCTAATTAATTTAGTTTTGAAAAGATTTTCTGAGACATGTTCATGAAAACTTCATCTCTTAACTTAATTTTAAAATGACAATAGCATGGACCCAACAGCAGCAAACTTTCCAGGAAAAGCATTTTAATGCCTATGAAAATCAGCTAAATCAATGGCTGCCACTTGAAGCATCCAAATACAAGACATTCCCAACTGAACTGGGTATACAGAGTGGAACGTGTATCAGTGTACCCGGCATGATTGCAGTAGGGAGCAAGTAACAATCCGCTTCAAGGATACCAAGAATTTCAGTTGCATTTTAAAAAGTCTTAATGACATACAATTCATAAACATAAACTATGCTTAGTTAAGAAGTACGGTTCTGACATGTATCACCATAACTGAGCTAGTGAACCCAGCCCCTGCCTGCAGAAATTTCCTCTTGCATATCTGGCACCTCTACTGTGGTCCATTGCAGTTTCTGAAATTTAATAGAAATGGAACCATCCAGTATGTTTGGCCTCTTTAACTTCCAGTGATTATTTTGAGATTCACTCATAATGTTCTGCATCCATATTTCATTCCTTCTTTTCCTGCATATTGTTCCACTGAATGACTCTATCACAATTTATTTACCTACTCACCTCCTGGTAATTTTTGGATTGTTATACATAAAGATGATACAAACATTTTGGTATAAATCTCATTAGAAGAGTATTATTTTTTCTCTTGGTGAAATCCTTTGGAGTAGAGTGACAAGTATTGATTTAACTTTTAAAAAACCCACCCAAATATTTTCCAAAAATGTTACCACCTTAACATTTGTACGATGCAAATCAGAAAGAGGAACTAAAATGAAATGATATTATAATCAAATTTTGACAAGTTGAGAGTGCTTTCAATTTTAATATTGCTAATTTGATGCTATTATTTCATGAACAAATGAAAATATGGAATTATAATATAAATTACTCCTGAGTAGAGCTTTGTCTTAGTCTCAAAAAAGACGATCATAAAAGTAATCCTCAAATCCCACAATCATACACTCAACAAATGGAATCATTTTCTATGTAGAATAAAATATTGACATAAGGTAAATATCAGATGATATAAAAGAAAGTCAGAGGCAGGCTTAGATTTGGTAGAACCTAAAATGTATACAGTGTAGTGGTCTTCTTTAAAAAACAAAACTTACAGACATAGAATATTACATAACAAAAATTAATACCATGTAACTGGCAAGAAAAAAAGAAGTCAACATAATATTGTTGCAAAGCTTGTCAGTGCTGGAAGACTAACTCATCAGTGGACAGTATCGACTGTGAACCAACTAAATATGCTCTACTGAACCAAACCAATATTTCTCCCACTCAAATGGCATAAAGATGAAAAGTGCAAAATGTGCCAGGGCTGTCCAAGACAAGGGAAAGAATGAACCAGCACAGATCAGAGTGGACGGACACTCAGTGTTAATCAATTGTAACTCATGCGTCTTATCTTTGCATATATTACAAAATCATACGTTCACATGCATGTGTTGCTAAGTGCTTACGGGTCCTCCAGGTACAGTTTCATCAGCTTTATCCTAAGTCCAGCTCTCTGGAGAAGAAAGGAAGAGAACACAGAGGATACACAGGGCGATACTCAAGTTGTCAGATTTCCACTTCTCTCCAAATGGGTGACTTTCAAAGCCTTATCGAAGATCCTGCCTTTACTCCATCCCTAAACACTGTAGGCTGAAGGGCCGTGGCACATGTCTGCTGATAAGGTTTAGTGAAACGAGGTACAGAGAAGTGAAGCAAGTCAGTGGGAGATGGAGCGATAAGCTTTAAAATGTCGTGATGATTTATGGTCCTGCGGACACAGAAATTTCCGAATGATGTGGGATCCCAGGTCTCCCCGGTCACGTGAACTCCATCGGAGACTGTCAGTCATCACACACCTTCGGCAGTTGCTATGGAAACCGCCTACTATTCATGTGGATCTCCCTTGGCTAACAGCCTGGGAAACTCAGACAAAAGGTAGCAACTCTATCCCATACTTGGATTAATAGCTGGGCACAGAGAACATTTTTTTCCATCCTCAGCTATTCTGCTCTTGTCTAAATCAATTTGTTCTGCCATTATGTTACAGAATGTATTTGTGCGGTGATTTTTGTTAACTTACTTTGTACCTTACTATGCGGTAACAGACGGAAGCCATCCACCGTGAAGTTAGCCTAAGGACTGTGGCGTTCTTCAGACGCGAGTCTTAAAGAGTTTCTAAGCACATTGCAGTGGGTGTGTAAAGAGATATTCAGTTAAGAACAAATACGTTTCCTGGCCTGCAAATACATACACACACTGAATCCAGACAGCTCCTCGATGGTCTGTAGGATAAATCCTAAAAGGAAAGCCCTGTGGCAGATTAAATAATTTCCTCTAGCGTTATTGGGAATCCCAGGACATTCTCCGGGCTTATGCCTCTCGGCGTCTTTCCCGTAGAGAAACACTAAACTGAGGGTGTGGGTTACACCCCCAGTGAAAGGAGAAACTGGACACCGAGCGGCTCCCGGAGCATCAGGTTGCGAGTTCTGACACCACCTGTTAGCGAGGAGCCCTAATCCCCGGGAGCACAAGGCGGTTAGGCCTCGGAGGCAGGAGTGCCCCTAACATTTACAAGTGGACCTGCCATTTTTGCTTCAGTCATGTTATCGGGCTGACAAGGTAAAAGGGCATCCGACTCTCCACCTGTGGCCTTGGCTGAGCTGAGGGCCTGCAGTTCACGGGAGAAACAGAGAGCTGCGGCCTCTGTTTATAGTTACCGTTGTCCGGCATTTCTGAGTCAGCGAAAAAGCTGGAGGGAGGTTGCATCACCTGTCTTCCAAATTACCGGCCCACCCCAAACACACGCTTCATGCAGGAGATTCATTTCTTTCCTTTGCACTGATGAGAAGGTGAGTCATGTCCTTGAGGTTCGCCCTGTAGCCTGATACGCATTTAATTAGATAATTTCCATCAGGCCACTTATCGGACATATGAAGTTAGGAAGTGGCCTGACGGACGAAGTGGAGAGAGAATAGGGTGGCTTTGAGATTCAGACCATAAAAATTCCCATAGCTTTGGCTCAGTGATTTTGGATAAGCCTCTTATTCTTCTAAAACATCAGTTAGATATTATATCAGTATAGATATTAATATCTAGGTTGAAGATTTTGGGGGAAGATGAAAGAATTAAAATTAACCATATATTTGGGCTGGAGTGTTAGCTCAGTGGTTCCGGCGCCTGCCTTGCAAGCGCAAGGCCCTGAGTTCGATCCCGGTAACCGCATACAATGTGGGGTGTGGTGACTCACGCCCACCAGCCATCAATACCACATACCCCAGTGCCGGGCGTGGTAGTTCACGCCTGTAATCCCAGCACTCGGGAGGCAGAGACAGGAGGATTGCTGAATTCGAGGCTTGCCTGGACTACATAGTGAGCTCAGAGCCAGCCTGAACTACAAAGCGAGACCCTGTCTCAAAAAAAAACAAAAAACAAAAAAACCCTATATATTTCACAATAAATATCAACATTTTTCCATTTCATAGTTCCCAAAGCAATTTTTTTGTTTCATTTTTTAAAAGGTGGATTATTACATGTGTCTGATGACAAAATTGCCTTGGTTTTCAACAAATATCTCAAAAAATTCTTCCCAGGAAATTTCTTATTCAGGCATTGAAATTACTGACCCTGAGACAACTTGATTTGTTATTATTTATAATGTGAAGTCATTTGTTTATGCAACCAAAAGTTTTATTCACCTTACCTGCATTCCCTATTTCTACCGTTTACCTAGACCTATCACGAAACAAATAAAATGTAATGGAAGTCATTTGAAAAACTGGAATTCAGAAAGCTTTGCTTGGCTTTGCTGTTCAAACTTAGCACATATCATCTTTTATGTCTTTTAAATACCTTGTAAGTAACCATTTTCCCAAATAACAGCCTTTGCTCTTTGCATTCAATTATTCCACGAGCATTTATTAAAGACTTACATTGAGACTAGATCATTTCAAACACTGGGGTCTTCAAGATACATAAATAACAACAGACTGTAGCACAATTATTTTCCCCACAACACTCATAAAATGTCTCTTACTTCTTAGTCTCACCTTGAAAGACATCATTTTCACACTATAAGAAATCAAAATCTTGAGCAATAAATGTCATATATGAATCAATTTGCAAGCAATTGTCTACTTAGTAAATGATGTCATATTATTTAACTTTCTTAAATTATTAGTAAGACAAACAGTGTATCATTAGAGGATCAAGCAGAATTCTTTTGTATTCTTTAACCAAAATAACAATGCAACAGATTGAATGCAGAATTAGCAATACCTAAATAAGTACATGTTTCCTGTTAAGATAGGTAGTAGAAGTGATTTGCCAAAATACAAAAGAATGTCATTACTATCACTATTATTTCTTGTTTTAAGAAATATAGTTTTCATAAAACAGCATGAATTTAACTGTTTTAAAAGAATTCATGAACATATTTAAAATGTTCCTGAATATTAATTTTTACTGAAAAATATGACAGCTATAAATAATAGAAAAACTCCTCGGTGACCTTAAGAATCTTTCAAGACCAATATGGCTTCTCAAAATGGTCAAGAAATAGAATAGTCACAAGCTTGAAACCACTGATTTTGCCAGTAATGAGGGGTCTGTTTCCCACTTTTACCCTCTGATGAACGGAAATCGACATAGCTCACTAGTTCCTGCAGGTACAACTAGAATACAGACCCTATCTCCCACTGTCTGCAGTTTCATGTCATATATTCCTTTCCGAGGTTGGTAATTTGTGCAATTTGAATGACATATATGCTTTTCAGAGTTTTCTTTCTTGTCAAGATTATTTTAAAATTTTATCAAAATTGTTCTGACATAGTTAATGCAGTCTGTTCTACAAAACTTGACATCAGTTCTTCCTTAGCTGCCAGTATATCTTCAAATGTTCTACTGCCCAAAGCAATTATTCTCTATTTCCAGATAATATTTTTGGTATTTACTTCTCTCTATATAAAATTTATATTAAGATATTATTTTTTAACCAAGGTTGGCATTATCTATTCACTCTCTACTATGAAAGATAAGAATTGAATTTTCATTTCATACTTAGTCACTGTATCAGCCAAACACAATATACTCCACGTGCTCTCAACCTAATACTAATATTTTCTTTATATTTACATTTTTATATTACAAAAGTATATATACAATTCACAAGGAAAACAATATGGTACAGTTATTTTTCTTTCCAGATAACTTTTAGTATTCCCTGTATTAATAATTCTCCTCAGTTTTCCTTTTTTATCCCCCTTTTACTATAGTTTCCGCCTCAAAATTTCCATTCCTACCCTTGCCTATCTCCTTAGTCATCGGAAAGCTACTCTTGCGTTGTCACTCCATGAGGTAATCTTAGCGGTGGGTTCTGACCTCCCAGCATGGCCGCCATCTTGGACTTTCTTCACCAGTGTTTCCATCACTGTTGCCTCTGCTTTTTTTCCCTTGTTTTCTTCCTTAGTTTAGTATACACTCTGGTAGCTTCTCCAGAAAGGGAACATGGAAGATTAAATTTACTGGGATGTACAGGTTTAAATATTACTAATAAGAATTTAGAAATAAATACATTTAGTAATTTGAAAGACAATTTCAGGGTTAAAAATCATTTTGCCTCAAAATTTTGTAGTCTTTAACCCATTGTTTTTTGCCTTCAGTATAGCTGTTGAGAAGTTCCATGCTGTTTTACTATTAGCTCGTTGGCAAACTTTCCATTTGTATTTTTGCCTGTTTTTGTCTTCTGAAGTAATCTGAGATCTTCCTGATCACATTTTTGAAAACTAATAACAATGTGCTTTGGGGACATATTTTTCATTTACTATGCTGGGTGTCGATGGATTCTTCTGTTGATTTCCTTCATGATTTTCCCCCTCTGTTTTCTCAGGGCTCCTCTTTTTTAAGTTCTTTTATTCACTGAAATCTTTTTTTTTTTTTTTTTGGTGGGACCAGGGATCAAACTCAGCCCCTTAGTGCTTCCAAGGTAGGTGCGGTACCGCTTGAGCTAAAACCCCAGCCCTAAGACCTTGTATTCAAACAGAGAAATTGTAAGTTCTTTTATTCACTGAAATCTATTTTTTCTTTTTTTGGTGGGACCAGGGATCAAACTCAGCCCCTTAGTGCTTCCAAGGTAGGTGCGGTACCGCTTGAGCTAAAACCCCAGCCCTAAGACCTTGTATTCAAACAGAGAAATTGGAGCTCATGGAGTGGTCTTTACATAATTCTTATACTTATTCTTCTTTGAACTCTACGCTCCATCTTTTGTTGTTTTGTTTTTGCTTTGTAGAAATTTTTCAACGGTATTTTCCAATTTATATAATTGTTCCCATTTCTGTTATTCCATTTTTTTGTGTACCCTAGAACTCTCTCTCATTCTCTGAATAATTCTTTCTTAGTATCATTTGCATTTGTGTGCATATATTTCACATGTGGACATACTCACATGTGTGCGTATATTCAGCAAGCAGATATACTTGGAGTAGATATATCCTCTGGAGTGAACCATCCTCTTCCTCACAAGGAGATGGGAGTGTTAAAATATGGTTTCCTCCTAAACAGATATTCAACCAATCTCCTAGTCTGTACGCTCAAATACATCCTTCACCGTCAGGTTCCCAGTTTCTTTGTGACTGTCCCCTGCTAGCTCACACTGTTTGAAGAACTACCCACGGTCCTCATGCTTGCACTTTGAAAATAGTGCTGCTACTGTCTATTCTGCTTATTCGTCTGAGTTTCCCCTCCCTCCCTCTGTCTGGCTCTGTCTCTCTCTCTCATCTTCTTCCTTTTCTTAATATCTTTTCAGTTATTTGAGTGCCTTTTTAGAATATGGTGACTTTTTGTATACTTCAATTTATTGTCTTCAAATAAAGCACAACCTTAATTTCTATTGTTTATTTATTTGGCAAAATTTCCAGAAATTGTAAGAGATTTCATATTACAGACTTTACAAAGAATAAAAACATCTTAAAGGATTTGATTCATAACTTTGGCTATAATTTTAGCTTTCAGATGTCGAACGTAACTTAAGTGAATATATCATTTAAAGCTACTTGATGGTACTGGAACCTGAAGACAGAAGAGTAGTGTGTTCAGTAACAACCCAGCCAGCGCCAGTCTCAGCGTCTTCGGTACTTGCTGCGTCCACACTATTTGGGTGTTCTCTGCTGGAAACATAAACTGCATGAGACGTCACAAAGTTAATTTTTGTCCTATCTTAGAAAAATAAATACAACAGGGAAAATAAGAGCCAAAGGCTATTAAATCAAAGGTGCCTAAAATATCCTGGCAATTAAAATCTGTCTATTCTGTGGGAATTATGAATTATTTGCAGTTTTTGCAGCTGTTTTCAATCATGCTATTCTCCAAGGGGAGCTTGGGTGAGTGGCTAATGGATAACATGCTTTAAATATCTTTCCAGTGCAAATTTTTAAAACCCTCAAATCATCAAAGGCCCATTTTACACTGTCTTTTGATCTGATAAGTTTCTCTGCACCCAAATATGCACGACACCAATATTCTCTAGCGTGCACACTGAATTCTAGTTAACGGACAATTTTCATTTTTATCCTCAGAGGGAGTCACAGTGCACACTAAAGACTGTGTTTCACTGTCTATGATTAGGCTCTGAGTTGACCTGGTCCTAAGCATTTTGAGTTTTTTATTATTATTAAGAATGACTGATTTTTATTTTTGCTTTTTTTTACCAGCATATGACACAATTTAATTCTCATTTTTCCCAAATATGTAAATAATTGAAGTCGATTTTAGAGATGACATATGTCCATTTATTTCCACCCTGCTAATAATCACGACTCATACTTTTGCTGTCATACTTTGTGGCCAGACCCCAGGTAAAATGTTTTAGGTGTCTCAACTATACTGAAAACTTATAACGATCCAATGTTGTAGTTGTGAAAACTAAGGCCCCAAGTGGCTAAGTGTCTAGCTCAAGATCATACAATCAATAAGAAATAAAAGCAGGACTTGAACCCAGGTCCATCTGTACCCAAATCTTGCAACCTTAACTTCACAGAATAAGCTCTCCCAGTACTTATTAACAATTCCCTAAGTTACAAAATATTCTTTGTGTTAGCACAACTAGTAGGGAGAAGAGGGAAGAAAGAAATGAAATATGCCAACCCTAACTCCCAGGGAAGGAAAACATGCCATAATTATTGGGATAAGTCAAAAATTGTTAAGAATACATGAAAAATATTATGTAAATTGTGAAATTTTTAAAAACCCCACTTTTTGGGTCATAATAGTTTCATAATTGCTAGTACTTGGATCATGCAAATGTGTTTGCCCATGCCAGCATCCAGTCATGGAAATCACTGATTTCTTTCTTTCTTTCTTTCTTTCTTTCTTTCTTTCTTTCTTTCTTTCTTTCTTTCTTTCTTTCTTTC